>APFE031397097.1:569734-584467 GCA_000404065.3 Pinus taeda | reverse complement strand
GATATAACTCAAATATTACCAGAAGAACATGTGAGTGGAACCATAATAACAGTCGCTCATTATTCAATAGAAAAAAGAGAAGAATTACAACCAATTAAGGCTTGACGCTACAAATCTTCTCCAACTGGGTCAGCAGTCCAACATGTCTTCGCAAAGTCACTTCCTCTCTCAACACTCTGGCAGCATAACCTCTCTTTCAGCTCTCACTATCAATTTAGCTTACTCAAAACTTCAACACTCTGACTCTATCATTAGCACTCAAAAACTAGCTGGTTCAATGCAGGATGACAGTGATTTATAGTTGGAAGGGGAGAAGGTATTCATCGTATCTGGACACCTACCGAAGATTTTGCATTGTCCCAGAATATCCTTTGGACTGAGTTGTCATGGATGAAAAAGGCGACACTCGACCGTATCCATGGGATTTTTCCTCAAGGAACTACATGAGTAATGGAGGAAAAAACACTTCAGTGTGCATTGGCCAAAAATCATGACTAATTTTGTGTGGCGCGGGCTTTGTTCTATGACAGAGCGTCTATGGGCACGCCCTCTTTGTAGTTTGTAGGAACTGAGCCATTGGCGCGGGTTAGACACTATGGACCCGCGCTAATGAAAAAAGGGTATTTTCCAAGGTTAATCTTCAAAGGGTGTCTTCGGGGATATTGAAGTTCATACTTAGGAGACCTTAATGCAAGTGTTTTCAAGTTGTGTCACTAGTCACAGGTCCGTAAATGTGTCCTCCAATGTGTGACAGCGGGGGTAACAAGGTCGGTGACCAACGGTGACAAATTACTGCGTAACAAGGACCTTCCATTAATCTAGAAAAATACATAATGTACAAAGAGAAACACCATCTCTATGAAAATTCAACAGGAAAATGGGCTAGCAAAACCCGAACCTAACTCCAAAAATTATGAAAAGCCTGAACAAGACTACACAGGAGCTGTAAACAAAACAACCGCCCACCTAGTGTGTAGAGAAACCAAGAAATACCCATGAACAGTTTTCCTGTGGGTTATGGCCCAAAACACCTACCAGAAGCATTCATTTGAGGCTTTAAGCCTTAAAACCCGACCACAACACTTTATTAGGTTTTCCTTTTAAAACCCAAGACCATTCATTATATTGGAAAACAAAGGAAAGCACAAGAAATCCCGCTCAACACCCATAAGGCCAGACTTCAATTATTTTACACTCGTGATTATAAATATCGATGGATATGCACTCTCAATCCATAGGCATTCTGTTGCGCTCTCCGATCGGCCCAATCTCTGCCATTGATTCCAATTTCTGATCCAACGGCTATCGGTGCATCGCATAATCGCCCATCAGCGTATTGCTATTCTATCTCCATCATCCCTTGACCTCTCTCTAATGCGATTAGCGATTAGATTGTGGTCGTCGATCTGGTGCTTGATCTAACAGTTGTCGCTGGCCTAACCAGCCAACTTGCACAATAAACCTCAACCGTTGATCTACTCGTACTAGATTCGACGATTGTTAGGGATTTTGGGTGGACAAGTAGCATGAGGATTAACCACCTGAAAAGTGGTTTCCTCTCTCCTCCTCGATGCTATGTGTTGCTTGATGAGTGGCACCGGGTGCTTACCCTTCACTACCACTTAAGGGTTTTAGATCGCCCAAAATACCACTTTTACTTTTGTGAAACCATTTCTTCGTGAATTAAATCCACACTCTTTCACCATTACTGTCTGTCGATCTAAAAGATCTGACAGTTCCCGTTCTTTTCTGTCTACATCGTTGATCTTTTGCTTATCGATGGATTTACTCTTAGCCCCCAGTTTCTCTGCCATACTCTGTCTTTACACAGAACATTGGTCGTCTCTCTGCTTGTTTCTCATGCTTTGAAAGTACTCCCTATCTTTGGTAGCCTAGCTTTGATAGTCTTCGTGCAATCTCCCTAGGGGAGTCGACATCCAGTCATATATTCTATTACTTTTTCAACAGAGTACTCCTTCATTCGCCAAACAATCCGCTAACCTATTGGTTGTTTTGTGCACATGAACAAAATTGAGGGTTCTCAGGGCTCTCAAGTGGGATTGTATACGTTGATAGACCTACAATAACCTCCAATGTTTCGACACTCTTTCTGGTGTTGTACCATTACATATTTTCTTGACCGAATTAATTATCAATTTAGAGTCAACTTCAATGATAGTATTATGTAAATTTGATTCAATCAAGATTTCTAGGCATTGCTCTAGGGCCATGAGTTTTGCCATATTATTAGTGGCCTTCCCCAAATGACTATGAAAGATGACTTTTATGTATCCTTGCTCATCTCTTATGACTCCACCATAACCAGCCACGCCAAGGTTTCCTTTAGATGCTCCATCTATATTGAATTTCAAAAAACCATGAGGAGGAGGTTGCCATAAGTCTTTATCTGTTGTTACATGACTTACAGCCTTGCTTATGCCCTGGGAGAAAGACACTTGTAGACCTAAATGTAATAGTATTTGTGCATCCTGGTCTTGAGGTGGGTTCTAGGGGGGTTTCTTCAGAAGGTTTCCTACAGTCTCTTTGAGCTGTCTAATTATCTGAGCTATGATGCTCTGGGATGAGAAAATTCTTTTCTTGAAAATCTTATTGTTGCATTCTTTCCAGACATCCCAGATTATAAAGCCTGGAACCAGAGTCCAACCTTTGTTGATTATTTCATTTTCAAAGAAGTTTCTCCTCCAATTCTTCAAAGTTCTAGTAATGTTGAAATTGTCCCTATCTGTTTGTCTGAAGATTAAATCCACCCAATTCCACAAGGTGGAGGTGAATGGGCAGAGGTTGAGTTGATGTTCCATTATTTCTTCTTGTAATTCACATAACTGGCATCTAGATGGACCGGATACACCTCTTTTCCAAAGCTTTTACTAAGTCAGAATTTTTGTATGTTGCACCAACCACATGAATAATTTGATTTTCATCCAATGTTGGTTCTACCATAGGTCCTTCCATACTTTATCAGGGTTTGTAAATTTAAGCCTAGGGCCATTTTCTTGGCTTCTTTGAGGTTGAAGTTGCCTTCGTTGTTTCTTCCCCATCTTAGTTGGTCTAACGAAGTTGATATCAAAATCTTTCTCTATTCCAAGATCACTACAAGAGCTTCTACATGGGCCTTCAAAGGGGTTTCTTCACTATATACCAGGCCCTTCCATATTCTCCATTTTCCCTTGTTCCTAGTCTGATCCCAGAAGTCATTTACCCTGAGTAAACCTTTGTTTTCAGTGTCATTCTTGAGATTAGCTAGTTCTTCTCTTAATAGGTTAGGTTCTTGTTGCCAGTTGTCCTCCCAAAACCAAGCTAGGTTTTCATCTCTGATCTCCTAGAAACTGTGTTTCTGAACAATGGCTCTATTCTCCCATGCTTTGTTCCAAATGTGGGAGCCTTTGATGAGCCCATACATTCGAATGTGATCCCTTTCTTTCCAATTATTTGCATACTTCTGTTTACAGACCTTGGCCCAAGGGGTTACCGATTCCTTTAGCCATCTCCACCATAGATTTTCCCCCAAAACTTTGCTTAGGGTTTCAGGATCATGAAGTCCCAAACCTCCATGTGTCTTAGGTTTACAAATCTTATCCCATGCTACCAAAGCCCATTTCTTTTTCTCTTCCCACTTTGCCCCAAAGAAAGTCTCTTTGGATATTTCTGATGTGTTGCACAACTCCTTTAGGAGCAGGAAGGGCTGAAAACATGAAGATGGGAACAGTTTGCAGGACAACTTTTGTTAGCACTAGCCATCCTACTAAATTCAAAGACTTGCTTGTCCATTTCCGGAATTTGTCCTAGAATTTATTATTAACTGGCTCCCAGACTACCTTGTTCATAGGTTTGTCAGTTAGACGTATTCCCATATATTTGGTGGGTAGCTATTCTATTTGAAAGCCGAGACTTATAGTGAGGTTTCTCTGAATAGCAATGTCAGTATTAAAAAAGAAAATATTTGATTTGGTAAGGCTTACCTCTATACCAGTAGCCATAGCAAATTCGTTTAGGATTTGCTTGAAAGCTTTAGCTTCCTTGACCGTGGGTATGCCCTGCAACATAGTGTCATCCACAAATTGTTGATGAGTCAAGGCATCCCCATTCAGGGTGAGTTTGAGGCCCTGGATTTTTCCTTCTTCTTTGGCTGGTTTGATCGCATTGCCTAAACCTTCCATCATGAGAATAAAGAGGAAGGGGGAGAGTGGATATCCTTGTCTGAGGCCTCTCGAAGACCTAAAGGCTTTGGATGGAGAGCCATTAAGCAGGATTTAAAAGCTAGCTGTGGTGACAAGGGCCATTACTCATCTTATCCAGTTATGGTCAAAGCCATACACTTTTAGTACTTCCCTAATGTATATCTAGCTTAGCTTATCATAAGCTTTCTCTAGGTCAAGTTGTATGATCATACCTGCTTGCTTATTGCTCTTGAGAGAATGCACCACCTTGTGAGCTTGAATGATGTTATTTAGAATTTGTCTTCCTTCCACATATCCAGTTTGCTCCTCAGACACAAGAGTTGGAAGAAGGGGCTTGAGCCTATTTGCAATTGCTTTGGATATAATTTTGTACACCGCATTACATAAATCTATGGGTCTAAATCTATCTGGTGTCATAGCTTTTTCCTGCTTTGGAATCAAAGTTATGAAAGAGGCATTAAGCGCCCTCAAAACAGTTTTGTTTTTTCCTCGAGTCCTCCACCACATCAAGGATATCTTGTTTGACTATTTCCCAACATGCTTTGAAGAAGTCTACATTGAACCAATCCGGGCCTGGAGCTTCCCCATTTTGAATCTCTTTGATGACTTCGATGACCTCCTCTTCAGTCACTGGCCTGCTAAGATTGTAATTGTCTTCTCTTGTTACAAGCTTAGGAATGTGCTTTGTGAAGTTGTTGATATATCGTTATCTATCTATGAGAGCATCCTATGATATGCTTTGGAAATGTTGTATCAGAGAAGATTCTATTTATTTGTGGGTACTGAGTTGTTTTCCTTAAGTATCTCTAAGTTTTGAAATCCTGTTATGAGACTTGTGATCCATGGTTGACTTGTGAAAAAACTTTGTGCTTCTTTCTCCTTCCTTTATCCATTGCACTCTCAATTTCTATCTCCGTAAGATCTCCTCTTACTTGCATTTGTCTTCCCATTCCTATTGAAGAGAGTCTGCTTGTATTTTCCTTTCCTCGATAAAGCCATATGTGATGAGGACCTGGTTAAGTCCCTGTAGTTTCTGTTTTTTTGGCTTTGAAGATATTTCCAAACTCATTTTTGTTCCACCCTTTAACCTGAGTTCGATATGTTTCAGTCTCTAATGCAGAAGGAACATATTAGTTCCCTGAACATGCAAATATTCTTCCCACCATTTTCCAATATTGCTGATGAATTGAGGGTGGGTGAGCCAAATATTTTCAAACCTAAAAGGTTTGTTTCTTGGAGTGCCTATAAAAGAAGCTTCAATTTGGATAGGCCAGTGATCCGAGCCTCCAAAAGGGAGGATTAAATTAGACAAGTCAAGGCCTGTGAGAATGAGGTCCTCAGAGATTATGAATCTATCTAGTTTAGAGGAAACTTGAGAAGTCCCTCCCTACTTATTATTCCAGGTGAAGATACCATTTTTTGTCTCCGTATCCACTAGCCTCATGTCATTTAGGAAGTTCTGAAAGGCTATGGAGTCTCTGCCTAGTGTTTTGGTCCCACTTTTTTTCTGAAAGAGATCTGATCATATTAAAGTCCCCTCCCAGAATCTAGGGCATAACAGGATATCTTTCTCTTAGTTCCTCTAGTGAGTTAAGAAGCTTGAGTTTGTCTTCAAGTTTTTGAGGACCATGGACATTTGTGATCAAATAGACTTCCTTATCACCCAAAGGTTGGATCACCATCGATAGGTAGTTCCTGGATGCTTCAACATCTAGGATTCCAAGTTTTTGGGGGTTCCAAAGCATGAGAATACCTCCTGTTGTGTTGTCTACTTTAACTTCTAGATATTCATACTTGATGAGCCATTTGTTGTGTATCTCTCTTATTTTATCTATTGAACATTTTGTTTCCTAGATAAACACCCTATCTAGTTTTTCTTCTTTTATTCTATTACTAAGATTTATTTGTTTCCTTTTGCTTCCTAGACCCCTAATATTCCAGGTTGTAAGCTTCATTAAGAAAGGTTTTTAAATGAGTAACTAGTAAGTCCTTTCATCTTACCTGAGTTGATCATGAGTTTCCCACACTTTATTAGCAGCTCATTCTGTCTTTTTCTTCCTCTTTTCCTACCTAGGTTCTTGAGAGCATGTCCCAATGTTGCCTCCATCATTTTTACCGCTCTATTTTCCTGGCTATCATGGTTTCTTTTAACTCCAGAACCCTTTGCTCGAGATCTCCGAAGGAAGAGGTGTTGTACTTTGTCAAACTCCTCTTGTGGTAGAGAATCAACCCCTTTGGTGGTTCCCTGCTCCAGTGACATTTCTAGATCAAGATTCTCCCTTTCAAGAATTTCTTGCAGATCATGGTCCTCCGTTCCAACCTTGCTTGGGGTCATCTCATGGTCCCTGTCAAGTTCCATAGTGCTTGGCAGATCCTTCTTTAGTTTGTTGTTTTCAAGTATATCCTCCATGTTGTCATCTTTTTCCTTCTCTGTAGGATTGTCCTCCAGTACCTGGTTTGTTCCATTGTTCCCATCTTCTTCTTCTAATATCTTGAATCTGTTATGACTTGGTTGCTTCTCCTCATTGATTTTCTTATAGTTCTTTTTCCCTCCTTTCCCTCTGCCTCCCACCTTAGCAAAGCCTTCAGTATCTTTGCCTGTGTTGGTTTTAATATTGCTCTCCATTTTGTTTAACGGGTAATCTCTTAAGAGGTGCCCATGTTCATGACATTTGCGACATCTGAATGGGACATGTTCATAGTCTACCACCTGCACCCATTCTTCATCATATACTTATACAATTATTTAGTCCATAAGTACTCCAGATAGGTCCATTTCTATGCATATTCAGGCAAATGAGGTGTATTTTCCTCGCAGAGTCACATCTAATATTTTTTAAAAATGACCTAGTTTATTGCCTATGGCTTTTAAGGATTCTGATAGCCAATAATCTAAAGGTAGGGAGTAGAGTCTTATCCATACCGGCACTAATGTGAATTTCTCTTGTTCTGGGACAAAATTCATCACCGGTGGTCGCATGTAGAGTCTTGCAACAGCATAAAAATATGGTCCTCCTTCGAACACTCTGTCTTTATCCTCTAAGTTTGTGAACATTACTGTGAAGAAGCCCTTGGACCCAAGGTGAAGATTTATTTCTCCCTTAGGTTTCCAATGGTTCTTTTTCCACGCATGCAAAGCCTTTTCCGTTGGCCATATCCCCATAAATTTTCATATTACTGCATACGTCGCCATGTGATCCCTATGCACCTATAGCGCTAGATCACTTAATACAACCCGGGGTGTGATGGCTGACCTAGGTCTACAGAGTCCTATCATATTCTTGTGCTCAGCTATCTGACTCCCTCCTCCTGTCTTTTCTCTCTCTTGACTTCCCCTTGATTCTCTTCCTGTTCCTGTGATCTGATGTTTTTCTGTTTTTCTATGTTGATACTCCCCGTTTCTACCTCCATTGGTTTCTTGAAGCAGTTCGAAATTGCATGACTGTAGGAGGGAGTGGAACTCCCCCTCCTCGCCCCTCCATGGTAACCAGCACTGATGCCTTGCTGCAAACCCTAGTTCAGCTCACTTCCCCCACAGTCCTAGAAATCCAATATACTTCTACAATCATGACCTTTGTGTCCAGAATTATTTCACTTGAAGCATTCAACATGATATAATAAGGGGGTAAATTTTTATTTTTTGACAACATTCTATTTAAAACTTCTAGGATAATTTCTCACACAACCATTTCTTGAGATACTATTTGATCCCCTACTCACATTCCTCATATAGTCATTTCTTACATAAAAATCAATAGCCATAAAAGATATTTTGATACCTAGATGTAAAACGCCTTCTTGGAGAAAGTGGTTTTTTGTATTCATTCCTAGGATTTGGTTGGTCTTCACTTCCTTTCCTAGTGTTGCTTGTGTTCTAATGGGGTCATGTCTATATTGAAATTTGTCTTAATTTCCATCTTAGCTTGCAATGTTGTTGTATCCTTTGAGCACAATAGCATAAATTTTGGGTTCTTCTTTACATTTATTTCCTGACATCATTGACCATAATTGTCCCTTGGAATTTTCATGATAACCAAGACCTATTTTCATAAAAGGATATCTCTAGAAACTGAGAATATCATCTAAGATTTCAGAACTCTTTCCAAAATTCAAAATTTGATTCAATTGATCAATGGATTTTTGTGAATCCTTCACAAGGAAACAATCTCAACTTCTAGTTTCTCGCAATGTCCTTCATTTTCTTTGGGTTAGTTTAGCAACAATTCTTCTATTTTATTTCCCTCTTCTATTTGTAAACTAATGAGAGAGGTTGTTGATTCATCAAGATCATGATTCTTTTATTTATCATAATTCTATAATAATAGATCCTTCAAGTTTTTAATTTTTCTCTGTGTATTTATATTTCTTCTAATGCATATATACGTTCTCCCTTAATATCATTAATATGTTCTTCCTCTGAATCCAATTCTTTGTTTTGAAGATGAATAGCTTTAGAATTCATGGTTTTGAGATTTTTGTCTTATTTGAATATTTGATAACTTATTCCTTTTGAGTTAACTTCTTTGTTCTCATTTCATGTGCAGTATCATAAACATATTCAAATTCTCCACTTCTTTCATTTCTTCAATGTCATCTCTTTCATAGTTATTTGGAACTCATCCCATATTTCTTTTTTTCATTTCATAGAGTGCATCACCTTAACAAGGTTTGGATTAGATAGAACACACACAATTGACCTCATGGTTTGTGTATTATGTTCAAAAGTCTTCCTTCCATCCTGATCATATGGAAGAGATGTTGGAACTTTATATCCATCAACTAAATATTTCCAAGCATTAGTGTCTAGAAACATTAGATAATATCTCACCCAAACCCTCTAGGAGGCATAATATTTTCCATCAAACATAGGAGCTTTGATTGAACCTTCACGAATAACCATGGTTCCTTTGATATCTTCCTTCCATTGGTTAGACTGCTTCTAAAAGAAATCACTATTATATTGTATGTTGGATTCACAATTATACTAAGGAAGGGGGTTGAAATAATATAATGAAAATTTTACTCATTTAAACATTCAAACGTCATAAAAAAATAATCTCATAAACTGAACAAGTAACACAAAATATAAATGGAAACCCTTACAAGAAAAAACCACAACAAGTATTTATGAAAGATGTAGGAACCAAACAACTATTATATCATTTTATAAGCACCAACCTAAAGGAGACACCAATTCCCTCTATTCCATTTTAGGCACCAACCTACACGAGACATCAATCCCATGTGCTTCTTTGTAAGCACTAGCCTACAAGAGACACCAATCCCCTTTGATTCTTTATAGGTAGCAACCTACTTTATTGAGTCTACATGCTTCTTCATAATGTCTATTAGCTACTTTGACTTTCACCAAGTCTACTCATTTCTTCTTCCTTCACCAAGTTTGTTAGTTGCTACTTACTTTGCCAAGTCTACTTGTTGTTGGGTGCAGGAATTACACTTAAGCAAACTCCTCAACACTCAAATTGTCAACCCAGGGGATTCATAAACTTAGATATGAAGCACAGGCAATGTTAGAGATGGTATGAATATTTCTAATATAAATCTCTACTTTCTTTAAAGGAAAGATTGCATAATCAAACTAAAAAGAGAAAAAGGCAACTTGACCATCAAAATAGTCTAAGACTGAAACAAGGAAAAATGAATTTGCAAAAGGGATTTAGAAATAAAGGGGCAATCAATATAGCTAACTATTGATTAACTACTGAGTGTGTGTTTTTCTTTAACAGAGACACTTAGCAGTCTCATTAGATAGGCCCTTTAAACCTACACCTTTAGAGATTTTCTTCTTGCACTAATCTGTCTTGCACTATCGCAGTCTGCTTGCACTAGTATAGGAACAGAGATTTATGCAGAGGGTATGAATGGTGTCTTTACTAAAGGCGTTTTACTTCTTGTAAGGGGTTGAACTTTTCCAAGTTCAAAGCACTCAGATCCCATGACAAGAAACTAGTTCTTGCACAAATCAAAGCTCCTTGCACTTAGCATTTAATTCTTAAAATAAGTACTTAGTTACTGCAAGTGCTATTATACTGTGAAATCAACTTGCACACATAAAAAATGAATGTTTCTAATTTTGACAGAGTGCAGAAATAAAGAAACAATCCATATACATTTATAATGTCATAAAGTGTTTAATGAAAGCAAGAAAATTGTAGGAAGTAAACTAGAAAGGTTTGTTGCATCACACCAACGTGCACTGGTGCAAGTTCATTTCTCCTGCTTGGACCAGGCGGAGAAAACCAACCAAATAGAACTGCAGAAAAGGAATAGCACGCCAATGTGCACTGGTGCAGGTTTATTTCTCCTGCTTGGACCAAGCGGGGAAACCAATCTGAAATCAGGTGCAGGAAAAGGAAATTTAGCTACTTCACACAGCGGATCCACTTTCACTCAAACAGGAATACATGTGCTTGAAATTAAATCACACTTGACAACATAAACACAAATTACAAGAAACACGAAATAGGGTAAACGTGCTGGGTTGGTTGGGCCCTAGCCAACTAGCGCATTTCACTTTCAAATAGAAACGTTACTCAATACTTTAATCAATTCATTAGCTTTCAAACACAGAAATGCAATTCATAAAACATGAGGCAGAGCTCCCTTTCTATTAATTCACTGAGGCAAATACATGTGTGAAACATGGTCTGGCCCAGATTTGGGTGATAAAAAAATACAACAACCTGTTATCGCCTCTCTAGCTGTGTCTCTGTTCTATACAAACTTCTATCAAAAACTATCTCGTCCTATTTACATTCTTCATTATAAGGCCAAAAAGGTCGTTTAACCAATTATATAACCATATGTAGAATTTAGCTTCTCGACCTTTAAAATTAGACAGTTTAACAAAACTGGTCGTAGCCAATCTCCAGTTGTTCGTTCTTCATAAATTTGATCTTGGCTACCTTTGGATCAACCTTGCTATCGTGGTTGGAGCTCGACTGCCTTTAGATCTATCTCATTGTCATGGCTGAAGCTGCTCAAAACGAGGCGGTGATCAAGGAGGTTTGGATCTACTGCAAGGATTTGTTGTGCTGGCACCGGTGCAAGATCCGATCCTGCACTAGGATCAGCGGTCACGATAAGTACTTGACTACCAAATAAACGTTGGAGATATCGATAAGTTACAAAGAGTGATTATAAGAAAGAAATCATGTAATAAATAATTAATTAATGCTAAGTTAAGTTAATAATATGAAAAATAAAGTGCATACGAAATATGTCACCTTTCTTGGACTAGTGCAAGATGAGGGTGTATAAGAGAGGTAAAACAACGGTAAATGGTTATGATTTAGGAAGGGGAAAATGGCAAAAAGAGAGCAAATTAGGGGGCTAACACTTGTTGCTTCTTCTTTCACTAGGTCTACTTCTCCCAAAACTTGTTGTTTTTGGCTTCTTCCCTAGAACAAATTTACACAACATGTCATGTATTCAATTTTGAAAATATAGTTCTTGAATTTCTACCACATGTACCTACATATATCTTCTTTGTCTCCTCTAGATTTCATTGTATGAAACATATCAAAAAGAAATTTATAGAAAATATGACAATATAACCTTTTTGAAGTATGTTTCTAGAGAATTCAAGAACACTTACTTCCTCAGATCATATTTCTAAAACTATAGTGAAACAAGGTCTAAAATTTCTATCACAAGTGCCTCTCTCTCTCTTCCAGATTTCATAGTCTAAAACATCACAAAAAGAAAGTTTTAGCGAAAATACCAAGCTAACTTGTTTGAAGCATGTTTCAGGAGCACAAACTTCCCCAAATAACAAATTTACCAACTTAACGAGAATTGTAACTTCAAAACAAGAATATAGCCCAAAAAACCACTATTTTTGTGCAAACATGAAAAAACACCCAAAAAACAGTGTTGATGTTGCATCAACGTTCTTTTTTGGGGATTAAAATTCCAAAAAATATAGCAACAGCATTAGAAACCAAATTTTTGCGCAATAAACATGAAAAAATACCCCAAAAGTGAAAAGTATTGATGTTGCATCAACACCTCTCTTTTTTTGTTAAAATTCCAAAAAAATAGCATTGGGATTAAAAACTAAAGTTTTCGTGCAATAAACAAGAAAAAACACCTTCAAATCGAAAGGTGTTGATGTTGCATTAATTTTTTTTTTGTTAAAATTCCAACATTTTTAACAAAGGTATTACAAAAATATATCATGACTCCAAAAAACCTTAAAATTCCAACAGTTTTCAACGATAGTGTTAAATATAAAATATCACGACTCCAAAAAACCTAAAAATTCCAACACTTTTCAACCATGGTGTTAAAGATAACTATCATAAATCTGAAAAACCTTAAAATTTCGATATATTTCAACCATGGATATAAATATAAAATATCATGAATCCGAAAAACCTTAAAATTTCGACATTTTTCAGTCATGCAATTAATACCGAATATCATGATTAAAAGAAACTTTCAAAATGATACCTAAATCAAAGACTCATTATACCAAGAGTATGTTTTTTTTAATGTTAAAAGTATAGCTCTTTTAAAATCTTAGCCTAAGGCAACTTGACACATTGCAAAGAAAGTTTAAAAATCGACCATCAAATTGACACTCATTAGGGGTGGGCTTGACCCATCGCAAAGAAAACTTAAAAATCAACCATGAAATTGACACACAGTGAGGGCAGACTTGATCCATTGTAACAAAAAATTTAAAATCAATTGTCAAATTGACACATGGTGAGTTTAGGTTGCTAGTCGAACATTAACACAATCCCTACAGTCGGGAGAAAAAAGATATATATATATATAGAAACATGAAAAAAGAGTTTACAAAAATTAAAAATGACCAAAATTATATATATATATATATAATATATATATATTTTATATATTATATTATATATATATATATTAATATATATATCTAATAGACCTAACAAAAGAACACATATTAAAAATAAATAAATAAAAATTGCCAAAGAATACAAAATAAAATAAATAACAAAACCGCTAAAAAACATAATTAAAAAATAATAGATAAAATTTAACACATGGATTTTTTTTAAAAGACAAATTAGAAATAGAAGTATTAGAAAAGATTTAGAAAATATATATTAAATTAAAATTAAAAAACATTAATACTAATTACAAACAAAATTATATATAAAGAAAAATAAGAATAAAACACACTTGTTGGTTCGAAAGCCAAAAAAAATTCTTCATGTGATTTCTACCGAAACACTTTGTTTAATTTAAGAATAAAACATTAAAAAAAAAAATGGGGTATTGGGGCCACGTCCCTTTCGTGTCAAAAGAGGGGGTGGAAGAGGGACGTTGTTACCCCAAAACAAAATACGCTTTTTTCACCATTTTTAATGATTTTTATTTTTTATATATTTATTTTTCAATTAAAAAACTGTAATATTTTTTTTAAATGTTGTTCTTTACAATTTGTTTAATTATTTTTTAAATAATGTTTTTTTTCAATTTTTGAAATATTTAGTTTTTCATTTTAAATATAATTGTTTAATTATTTTTTTCATATTCCATTTTTAAAAAATGATTTTAACTAATTTATAATGCTTTAATTTTTTGGTTTTTTTGCTTCTTCTTTTTTCCAAATTTTGTTTTGAATGTTTTTAATTTTTAATATTTCTTATTGTTTTCATATATTCTTTTTTTCCCCGTGGAGAAAATCTGTAATTTCCATTAATTTCGGAAAATTACATATTGTAGATGCTAAACGCATATGCAAAAGTGTGGGCAAAGCCACTTACAATAACAATACTTCAAAAGAAGTATTCCAAAAAAGCCCTCAGACAGGGCAGCAAGTAAATGGGTATGTAAACCCCAAACTAGTCTGCAGAAAACAGACCTGTGAAGGTTACCCATACCCATCACAACAAACAGCAAAATAAAGCTCCTAAGGAGGGAAAAAGAGAACAGTAAGCTCTAAAGATGGCCACCCAGACAAGCAGGAGAGGCACGAAATGAGGAAGAGAGCAGCCAGGGTAGCCACTCCTCCCCCACACCCTCAAACTCTCCTCCTGAATCCGACGAAAACTGGAGGTAGAAACCAAACTGCCCCATACATCCTCAGAAGCCTGCACAAACCCCAGCGAAAATAGCCATGATGAAGCGGCACGAAACAATGCACAGATAGTCACCTCTACACCCCAATTCCCTCAATGCTCCAAAAAACCGCAGTGGTATGCCAGCGAGCGACAAAAAATAGCACCATCTGCCTCAGCAAAGGAACCCATCCGGTCCCAACCAGAGCAGAGGCGAGTCCGGGGGTAGAGGCAGCTAGGGCAACCACCTCACCCCCGCGTAGAGTAAAATCTAAAGACCAAAAATCCCCGCTCTTGCACCGCAGCTGTTATGAACCAGCTCAAGAAAAGATAGATCAACGCCTTAGAATTCAGCCTCTTCGAGGGGACAACCTCCTTTAAATTACATAAATGAACAATTCTTGGATGATACAAATGATAAAACCTCCTTTCTATATATAGGAGTCTAAGGAGTCACAATATAACCC
>APFE031397097.1:532841-553948 GCA_000404065.3 Pinus taeda | reverse complement strand
GGCACAACAATATTAATAAGGGGTACAACTACAATAGTAATGGGGTAATCACTAGTATTATAGGGACCCAACAGCAGTTTAGATCAAAAAACACCAAAGGCCTACTCCTTGGCTTGACTGCCAAAGTAGAGTGGCACGGAAGGGTCGAGCAGTATACTGTCGAAACCTTCAAGACACTGACTCTCGCCTCAGAGCCCCGACCCTATCGACGATGCAAGTCGCCCCAGAACTCTTCTGTTGATACTTAGAGCCCAAGACGAGCAGACCTCCAACCCGGATTCTCAAAGCCGAAGACGAGGAAAAGGACTAGTGCTGTGCTTTGGTAAATGAATCTTTTTTGCGCGTCGCGAGGGTTCGGATCTGCAGGAATGGGGGAAGCGGGGGCTGAAGATGAAGCTCCGCCTTTGGTTGTGCTGTAAAGCCTCAAAGATTTTGGCCAGGAAACAAACCCTAGCGCAGAAACCCTGGTGTGGTTCAGACTCATGCCTTATCAAGTCGAGTCTATTGTCCTTTTTCATATATTCATATATATATTATAAACAATTAATTTTTAATTATAATTCTTTTTTTTTAAATAAATCACATTGAAGATTTTTTGTTGACGTGTTTCGAACCAACAAGTGTGGTTCATATTCAGGACACGATGAAGAAATAGATCTATGAAGAAGGTTAAATAGGGAGACCGGTCAACCTAACAGCTAGAAAAAAACGACTATATTTGACCAGTGGAGAAGAGGGAAATTTTTAATATTATTTAATTAAATTTAGTTATTTATATGTTTATTTATATATCAATATAAATATATAAATTATATATTTTGATATCAATTTTTAACCCAATAGTTATCTTTGACTAGGTTTTTTTTTATATATAAAAGGGGTATACTTGACACTGTTTATATTTATCTTAATTAATATATATCTTATTAATCTCAATGGCTATATTAATGATATTAATTTATATTTATAAACTGACTATTTTATTATTTTTATTACTCCTTTCTTTCTTCTCTTTCCTTTTTTTTAACTAGTTAATTTAATATTATTAAATACTAATAACTAATATTCCAATTCAAGCTTCTGTGATCCATATCATAATTATAAAATATTTTTTTTCAGAATAAGTCACATTGAAGATTTTTGATTGATGTGTTTCGAACCAACAAGTGTGGTTCATATTTAAGACACGATGAAGAAACAAATCTAGGAAGAAGCTTAAATAGGGAGACAGATCAACCTAACAGCTAGGAAAAATGACTATATTTAAATAAATATAATTAATATAGCCATTGAGATAATAAGATAATATATTAATTAAGATAAATTAAATAGTTTCAAGTATAACCCTTTTTTATATTATATAAAAAAAAAAAAAAAAAAAAAAAAAAAAAAAAACTAGTCAAATATAACTGTTGGTTAATAAATTGGCATTCAAAATTAATTATTTAATTTATTTATTAAATAAACAATTAATAAAATAACTAAATAGTATTAAAGTTTTCCCTCTTCTCTCCTAGTCAAATATAGTCGTTTTTTTCTAGCTGTGAGGTTGACCTGTCTCCCTATTTAACCTTCTTCCTAGATCTGTTTCTTCATTGTGTCCTGAAGATGAACCACACTTGTTGGTTCGAAACGCGTTGACCAAAAATCTTCAATGTGACTTATTCCGAAAAAAAATATTTTATAATTATGATATGGATCACAGAAGCTTGAATTCAAATTAGTTTTTATTTTATTATTTTGATTTTTTTGGTAAAGTTATTTTTTTTTTTTTTTAAACAGTTTTTTCACTTAATTTTATTTTTAAGAGATGAGTTAATTTGGTATTAATTTTGTGCCCCGTCACAGCCAAATAATCAGGAAATGCTTATATTTTGTTCCAAGATTCAAGATATTCAATGGAGAATAGAAGAGGAAACTCAAAAACTTCATATAGTATGCTACCCCAAACATACATTTTGTTATCCATTCTACAATTGTAGGCATGACAAAGTTTTCCATACAAAAAACAATCTTACAAAATGTGATCATAAATCATGGAGGAGGGTCAATTGACATCTTATTCGGAAGGAAACCGAAAGAGTTATTGGTTGTGCTACAACGTTCCTCAGAGTTCCTCTGAGATTGTATTTCATCAAGTTGATGACAGATGGCCTCGATCTCATCTTCTTGTTGGTTTACTTTTGCAAGGAGGTTTTGCATTTCTTCTACCAAAAGGAGGATAGTATTTAACTGTTGATAAATTTGTTGATGAAGGTTTTCATTCTTGACTTCACAACCGACGAGGGGATGATGATACTAATTTCAATGGCTTGTGCAACTCGTGGAAACAACACTATAGCCTCTATTCTCCACAAGGGACAGAAAGTGGATGGGGGAACAAGGATTCAAAGACACAAAATGACAAAGGGGCACAAATAGAGACATGGGAGGGTCGAGAGATAGGAGAAGCAAGTTCTGATTAGGAGGAGAAATATGGGAGGGGGAGGTAGTCTAGGAGGGAACAACCAGCGCAAAAGTATGACCATGATACTCAAAGCAGAGGAAGAGATTCAGACAGGAAGAAAGGAAGAAAAATACCCAACAAAGAAAATGAAGCAATTCTGAACTAAGGGAAACAGAGGAATTGAACTCTATACTGGTGGAAGTGTAGCTATTAAAGACTCATAAGCCCAAATATTCTTGAAGCTTCTACTTTGTGGATGTACCCAGATCAATACCACCTCTGACCAAGGAAAATGATGTTGGAAGCACGTGAGGTGGCAGAGAAGCCCTAAATTTGATTAAGAGAACTACTAAACCTTTGTGAACAACTTCAAAACTAAACACTTGTGATTCCAAAAATACGACTAACACACCAAAAAGGAAACATTCCCAACTTCTTATTACATGAAAGAGGAAAATTGATCCTAGATCACACAAGAGAATTCCTAGGGTTTTTTCTTTGAATGAGACCAACCAGACTACAATCCCAACACCAAGCAGGAGTCTCACGAATTTGAAGGAAAACTCTTCGTCTTTGGAGTTTACAAAGGCATGAGCCCACCAGCCACCAAAGAGGTTGTCTTGGCTCACAAACACACACCATTGACCTAAAACTTGCTTCCATGTCATTTTAACACCAACCATGAATACAACCTTAAGTCCAGTGAATTCCCACACCTCAAAGATCAAATCAGCCATGAAGTTCATTAAATCTCCCCACCTTGTATCCTTCATAGAGTTTGGTACAAGGGTGGAGGAGAAAATGAAGTATTTCCTGGCTTCATATGACGTTGCATGCAAAGGATGAGTGGGTGCATGGCCTCCATGCCTACAATCTTCCACCTCATCCATAGTGACAAGAACCTGATGCTAAATGAGAAACAAAATTTGCTTATATAGGAGGAGGTGGTGGGTTTAATGAGGAGAATCTTAGAAACCTTCATATAATGATTCACATGGTGAATATATCTGAAAAGCCTCATGATGAGAGAAAGACAAATTTCTTGGGTGGAGATCTTCATGGTATAACTTTCCATCCAAACAAGTCATTGACAACGTACTGACTAGCTTCAAGGAGATAATATTGGTTAGCCTGTGCATCTGCCTCTTTGTTTTGACTTCTTAAAATGTGGTAATAAGCCTTTTGAGAAAATGAATCTAGGATAATATTGATTCTTTTAAGGAGGCTTAGATGGTTGTTCTTAGGGAGAAAACCCTTTTGAAGGTGTTAATTGTTATGCACTTGACCTATGAGAAAACCATAATATTAGAAATATGAAACAATATAACCCAAAACATAGAAATATCACATGAAATGAGACAAACTGCAAAGATATTTAGAAGTAGAATATAATGTTCACTTGCCTCTTCGAGGGGGCAACCTCCAACAAAGCAGAGCTAAATTACAATAAGGAACTGTGATTCTTTTATTATCTAAGGCTATTTATAGCTTAATGACATCCAAAACCCCAACTATTAGTGGTCCCTTGCATAACATTGGTTAACGACTTTATTTATTAACAAAGGGTCATTTATAACTAATGGTGGTCCCTTTTCTATAATTTGATTCAATCACTTACAATTATTATTAATGCAGATAACCACTTACGAGATTTATTGACTCAACTAACTAACTATGACTCTGACTAGGTCCCTTGGGCTTATTACATAAATAAAGGGGTTATGGTTGGACCCTACAATACCTTCCTCCATCAAAAACAACCTTTTCCTCGAGGTTAAAGCTACGAAAACTGTTGAAGAATAGTGGTTGGTTCCCATGTCGCATCTTCTGGAGAGGTGTCTTTCCACTTGATGAGGACTTCCTTGATTGTGCAGCCGTGAAGATGTATTTCACGAGTATCGAGGACCTATTCTAGTCAAAGCCAAAGTGAGTCTTCCTCATCCAATACTGATAGACTTGTTTGAACCCTACAATTGTTCCCCACCACTTTCTTGAGGCACGATATATGGAAGACCGGGTGGATTTTTGAAGTAGTTGGCAAGGCCATTTTGTAAGTGACTGCTCCTATATGCTGAAGTACTTGATAAGGCCCATAGAATTTTTGTGCTAGTTTCTGAAAACCCTTTACTTTGAGAGAGGTTTTCTTATACAGTTGGAGTCAAAGGAATACATGGTCACCTACTTGAAATGATCACTCAAAATGATGTTGGTCACCCTGTTGCTTCATTCTGTTCTAAGCTTGATGTAGATTATCTTTCATATGAGCGATCATGGTAGTATGGTTCTATAGGAGTTGATCAATTACGTGTACTTTGGAACATCCGGGCACATAAGAAGTTGGTGAAGGTGGGAGTTGGCCATACACTACCTCATATGGCATCATCTTGGTGGCTTCATGATATTTAGTATTATACCAACATTCAGCTAAAGGTATCCATTGTACCCATTGATGTTGTTTGTCTGAAGTGAAGCACCACAAATGGGTCTCCAAACATTTGTTGATTGCTTTTGTTTAACCAAATGTTTGGAGATGATAAGTTGTGCTTATTTGGAGTTGCGTGCCCTGTAGCTTGAAAATTTCTTGCCAAAATTTGTTGGTGAAAGTTGGGTCATGATCAGACACAATGGAAGTTTCCATGCCATGCAGTTTGAACATTTAGTCCATGAAAACTTGAGCCACCAATGTTGGGTTAAATGGGTGTGGTAGAGCACAAAAATGACAATATTTGGAAAGTCTTGCAACAACCACCATGATGACTAGTTTGTTGCCTAACTTTGGGAGACCTGTAATGAAATCCATGGAAACATTTGTCCAGATGGAAACAGGGGGTGGTAATGGTTGTAAGGTTCCTGGTAGCTTGATCATTTCCCCTTTGTTGTGTTCGCATACATCGCATTCAGCTACAAAAGTAAGAATTTTGTTCTTCATGCCAGTCCAAAAGAAAGAGCAGTGTGCTCGTGTATAAGTATTTTGAAAGCCTAAATGTCATGCAATCAGAGAGAAGTGCAACTCTTCCAATATGCAGGTTTTGAGGGTGGAAGTTGGGGATAGCACTACCCAATCCTTGTAGCAAAGAACCTCATCCTTCCAAGTGTAGTCTTCAGGGGAATTAGGATTTGTTGTTAAGTTATTAATGAGTTGGGACAGAGAGGGGTAGGAGAACCATTCATGGTGGGCTTCTTCAATCCAATTTGGTATGGGTAGAGAGAGTGATAGAAGGGTGCCCTCATCCCCAAATTTTCATGATAAGGCATCAGCCACTACATTGTCATGCCCCCTCTTGCAAATTATCTCATAATCATATCCCAGTATTTTTGCAAGCCATTTATTTATTTTTCTCTAGAAAATATTTTAGGCTATGATGCTCATTGCGGATTTGGAAACGTCGTCCCAATATGTATAGTCTCCAAGTGTCTATTGCATGTAATATGGCCATCATTTCCTTCTCGTATATAGATTAACACAGATGATTTCCATTGATTTGTTGACTAGTGAAAGCCACTAGTCTACCTTCCTACATTAATATTGCACCAATGCTCGTACCTAAAGCATCACATTCAATCAAAAAATATTTGGTGAAGTCTAGTAAGGCCAATACTTGAGTAGAGGACATGGGTTGTTTGAGAGCCAAGAAGGCCTGCTGAGCTGCACCAGTTGAGAGAAATTATTTTTCTGGAGAATACTGGTGATGGGTTTAGAAATGCATCCATAATTACATAAAAAATTGTGATATTAGCCCGTGAGACCCAAGAATCCCCGCAAACTCTTCAAGGTTTTTGGTTGGGTCCAATCTTGCATTGCCTGAATCTTTTTCGGATCAACCCTCACTCTATCATGGCCCACGACGTGTCCCAAATACTCTAATTATTTCATGCCAAAGGATCACTGGGATAATTTGACAGATAATTTGTGATCTTCAAGTAATTGCAATATCTAGTCAACATGTTGAAGGTGTTTGTCCCATGTTATGTTGTAGATGAGAATGTCATCGAAAAAGACCAGGACAAGTCTTTAGAGATATGGTTCCAAAAGGTGCTTCATGATGCTCTAAAAAGCGGATGGAGCATTACAAAGACCAAATGGCATGACCAAGAATTCATAATGGCCTTTATGAGTTCGGAAGATTGGCTTGGGAATTTCAACTTCCGTCATGCATATTTGGTGATAGCCCTAGCGGAGGTCTAGCTTGGTAAAAAATTTAGCACCATGCAGTTCATCAAGCAGATCATCAATAATAAATTTTCCTTTGTAGTGAGATTGTTAAGGGCCCTAAGTCAAGACACGTGCTCCATTCTCCATCTTTCTTTAGAACCATGACCACTAGAGATGAATAAGCATTGATGTTGGGAAGAATAACACCGACTTCAAGGAGTTGCTTAATGATTTTTTTAATTTCATTATTTTGTACAAAAGGATATCAATGTGGGCAGACATTTGGCAACTAGGAACCCGGGACCAAAGGGATGTTATGATCATGTTCACTCCCAGAGGGTGGGAGCTATTTAGGCTTGTCGTAGACCCGCTGGTGGCGATCTAATACCTGTTGCATATCAGGACAAGTATGAGAAGGAGTGAATCCAATGGTATTAAATTGGGCTACCACCCCATGATGGCTCTTTTTTAAAAGCTTCTCCATTCGATGTGAGTTGATGATAGTAGGATCACCTACCTCGAGTCCCCTCAATGTATGAGTGTGGTTGTTTTTCGTAAAGCTCATATATAACTCCTGGAAATCCATTATGATAGGGCCTAGTGTGCGGTGCCATTCAACACTAAGGGCAAGGTTGCAACCACCCATTCCAATGGCAAACATGTGGTTTTTAGGTGATAATCCCCCATCTGAAGCTTAATATTTTCACATCATCCTTCATATTTCATGGTCCCCCCATCAGCAATAAGGACTTATAAATTATATATCACCCATACAAAACAAAGTTATGAGTGTTTCCTTTATCATTCAACACCACTATTGGTCGATGTTTCATAAAACCTTGGATTTTGAGAGTCTGGGGTGAACAAATTACAACCAAGGCATGTCATGAGATATCTAGATCATTTGTTGTAGTTATGAGATCACTGTTTGGGTTAGTTTGGGGTTCACCCACTTCTTCCTCAGGCACTTCAGTGGATTGAGCTTCATTAGTTGAGTTTTTTTTGGTAGCATCAATTTAAAAGAATTTTGGTTCCTTGAATTTATGTCCTGGGGAGTACTTGTTATCACAATAGTAGCAGAGTCCTTGTTTCCTTCTTTCGGCCATTTCTGTTGGTGAAACCATTTGAACCTTAACTGTTTGGGTGGGGCCTGCAGCCTGGGTGGGACGTGCCTTTTTGATGAAATTTGGATGATTGGACTGGGAATTTAAGGCGACTTCCACATCTAAGGCCTTACAGTATGCATCCAACCAAGTAGTTGGGTGATGCATTCAGACATGGGCTTGGATGGCTCCTTTAGGCCACTGATGAAACTTTCCAAGTAAAATTCATCTCCTAGTCCTTTTGTTCTGATGGACAATTGTTCAAAAGTTACAATGTAGTCCCTCATTGTACATGTTTTCCTGAGCTTAGTGAGATGACCCAGAAAGTAAGATTCTCAATCAAAGCGGTCACAAATGGATTTTGATAACATGTTCCAAGTTGGCCTCCCTGGATAACATTTCTGATGCCACTACCATTTCTCTTGGTCCAAGAAAATATCTCCCACATGTAGTTTAGTTCCATCCTCCCATATATTATTAAGGAAGAAATATTGTTCCATTTGTGCCACCCATACTGTGAGGTTAGAGCCATTAAATTTGTACATGTCCAGCTTGGGTGTCCGGTGGCTTGAAGATTGGTGATCTCCATGGAAATGAATGTGATGGTTGGATTCTCATTCTATGTGTGCATCAATAGTATTCTTTTCCCTAATGCGTTCATGAGGCATCGTTATAGCAGTTAATAGTTGTGAGACCTAGGAGGTAATGGACTCCTGGAATTCATTAAAAAAATTCTCGAGCTGTCAACCTTCTCGACAACCTTTTGATCTATAACCATAACTTGACACTCAGTACCAAGCATACACTAGCCCTGATCAAATTTTAAGCTTACTTAAGAGTAGTAGGCTTGGAAAGAGGGCAAGCTTGGGAGTCTAGTGATGTGGGTCACTTGAAGCCGTGTTAGAAAATTTTGGGACTGCCTAAAAATTGGGGGCTTATAAGTGAATGGTACCACTGTGACCAACTCATCGTCCTGAATCTTATTGGCTAGGTCTCTTGCAAGTGTCCTGAGATGTACCTAGACATTTATATTTTTTTACTTCGAATGGCTTTTTTCTCCCATTTGATCAATACTGGAGTGGAAAAATTCCAGAAAGCTTGATATTGTCAATTATCCTACAAAAATCGAGCCTAGACTATATTAACAGAAACCCCAAGGTCTTGGTATTGCAAAATGTGTTGTGACAATCTGATATGGACTATGGTGGCCAAAACCCTCACTACACAAAGAGTCGTATCTACACTATGAAAACACCAACTGTTGAATCGGATATGTACAGTGGTGGCCAAACCCCAACTATTGAATTTGATATGTACAGCGGCGACAAAACCCCAACTGTTGGATTTAATCTGGACAGTGCCAATCGAACCCCCACAACTAGATCTGATATGGACGAAAAGGTAGGGACGACCTTCAGATAGTTGAGGGAACTATGGTATCAAATTAGTTTCAAGTGCTATAGATCGCAATATATGCAAGGGTCCAACAATAGTACTTGGCCTAATCTTTCAGGGCGTTAACTAAGGAGGATCAACCGTACCCTTAGTCGTACTACCGAACTACCATATTGTATGTGTGAGTAATATCCCTGAGTGTTGTTCTCATTGTGCTGTAGCAGTAAGATGACCGACAACTTATCTAAGGTTAGGTTTCAGGTTACCCTAAGGGGGCTTCCGATATACCTCAGGATACGTGGAAGTTCAGTTCATGCATGGTTATGTCTAATGTGCTACTACTTGAAGGGGTACCCACAAGGGTTACAAGGGAGTCCAACAAGTGTGACCACCTCTTGCAATTCTTGCGTGCATGTCCCCGCAAATCTGCAGTTTTTTGCACTCAACAACAGATCCCACGGTTTAAAGACGTCGGAACATGTCTCTAGCCTAAAAAAAATCTGCAAAAATTAGAGGTGCAGTTGGCCCTCGAAAGGGCTATGACACCACTTGTTATGCACTTGACTTGCGAGAAAACAAAAATACCATAAATATGAAAAAATATAAACTTAAACATAGAAATATCACATGAAATGAGACAAGTTGCAAAGATATTTTATTATTCAGAAGTAGAATACAATGTTCACTTGCCTCTTCGAGGGGGAAACCTCCACTAGAGCAAATCTCAATTACAATAAGACTCGGTGATTCTTCCCTTACTATCTAAGATTATTTATAGCTTAATGACATCCAAAACCCTTACTACTAGTGGTCCCTTGCATAACACTGGTTACCACTTTATTTACTAACTATAGCTCGTTTATAACTAATGGTGGTCCCTTTTCTTAATGTGGGTCAACCACTTACAATTATTATTAATGTGGATAACCGCTTACAGACTTTATTGACTCAACTAACTAACTATGACTCTGACTAGGCCCCTTGGGCTTATTACATAAATAAAGCGGTTAGGGTTGGACCTAACCCCTTTATCACTATCTTGGTGACATCCAAATATTTACCCAATTGGAGTCCAAGAAGAAACTTGTACATTTCTACGAGATTATTTGTCCTTTGGCCAAGCCCCCATGAGTACTTTGTCTCTTGAATTCCATCGGTATTTAAGAGAATCTCTCCCCCTCCTACCACCACTATTTTTATGTAACATTTTATGTGAATTATTGTTTTTGAAAAAAAACTTCAAATGTTATCATCTTTGGACATAAAATTTGTTACATTTTCAACTTTTTTTGTTCAATTTCCTCCATTAAAATCATTTATTTGACATGTCATTTTTTGTGAAAAGATCTCGAAATGTGTATTTTTTTAATTATGTCTATATGTAAAGTGTGTGTTTTTTTGTAAAATTTTTGAAATTACTATCTTTTTAGTGACAATTATTTTATGTCACTTCATGAAAATGCATGGCATTGTGGCGCTTTTGCACGGTGGTGGCTAGGGTCCGTCCCTAGCAGAATGCTCCCTCCTACGTCTATTGGTTGTTCTTTGGAGTCTGGTTTTTCCGCTATGGCCCATCCCTATCCTTAGCTTCCCGCCGACTAATTTTCATGAATGAGAAAGATACCCCCTTTTCAATCATCTACTTTTCCCTCCTTAATGGTTGGTTCTAAATCTTAAATTTCGGGGTAATGCTCATCCTCCCTCTAATCGGAAGGCTCCCATTCATCCTCATGTGTTGCATCCTATGTCGGCATTGGGACCTTTTTCTCTGCCTCCATGGAAATTGGATCATCACCTCTTGAATTTTTGTATGGTAATAAAGGAATTGCTTCTACTTCAGCTAACATGGGATCTCCTCAAGCTCCTGCTAATTTATTGTATGATGTTGTCAAATCTACTTATTGCAGTCACCCTTCCTCTGATTTCAAAATGTTACCTGTTAGTAAGGCTCCTATGATTGAGGTCTCTTTGGGAGATTAGGCCTTAAGTGAAGTTGAGTTCTTCTCATAGGTTGGCCTTCAAATAGGCCAACTTGGCATTTTTCCTATAGATTTTACAAGCATTCAGGAAGCCCAACTTCCTCAAACCACATATCTGAAATTGTAGTGAACCAAGGTCCAAAAGTTTAACCATAAGTGCACGAATAAATTATTTCTAGCTCCTCCAAATTTCATGGTCTAAAAGACTACAAAAGAAAAGTTATAGTGAAAATTCCAAAGATGGTTATTTTTCCCTATAAATCACATTTTTATGTCCACCTTAAAACTCCAAGAATCACCCAAAATATTTCCCAGCTCCTCTTGTGAACCTTAGCTATGTTATTTCTTGGATACAGATTAAATAAACTCATATATCCTTTATTTATAGTGTTTCTTTATTCACTTATGGTGCAAACTTTTAAAACCGGTTGGGTCAACATGCTTACACTTTGGTTGGATGATCCTAACAAAATCCTTCATATCTCCTCACTCCTATGGATTTAGAGGGATTTTCATATCTTGTTGGAAAGGCCCTGGAATAATATTTCCAACCATATATCCTATGCTTCAATTGGATATATGAAACTTGAGTAAAAAGGCCTTCAAATGTAGGGTATCCAAATTGGGCATCAAAAGCCCAAAAAATAATATTTCCAACAATCTTCATTTTATAAATATTAATCTTGGACATATCTAGTCTCTCCTATCGTTGACATCAATAAAAACAACATTTCCAATAATATCCCCTTTATGATGACAACCCATAGTCAATTCTACAATAATACTAAAGAATTCCCCCTCTCTAATTCTCCTTTTGCTTACAACTTCTCCCCCTTTTACATCAATGGCAAAGGGATGCTCCCTCTGAGCTTGTGCTTCTCCTTATTTGCAATTCTTCTTATATTTACAATTTTTCTTATTTTTTGTAACTCTTCCTCTATTTACAACTTATCTTAATGACTACAATTTCTCCCTGCTATCTATTATCCCTCCTTATGTATGCATATTGTTTTTACTTTTGGTTGCAATTTATTCCTCTGATATGTCAACAATAAAAAAAATTACTTGTTATTGATTTCTTACTTTTGCTTTGTTTGCAACTAGACTTCCCTATTAAGGCTATGTCTATTTCTTCTTACATTCAACACTTCTCATTCTATAGGTCTGCTTTTGATATTACTCCCTCTGTATTTGAAATTCCTTTTACTTTTTCCTTTTGGCACTACTCCCCCTATATTTAAACGTCCTTTTACTTTTTACTTTAGGGACTACTACCCCAAGGCTATGCTTCCTTTTGTCTACAATTTAACTCTTTTGATTGTAGCTTTCTTATTTTCCTATAAAGGGATGCTCTTCCTGAACGAATGCTTCTTCTTATTTATAACTATCCCCCTTTGCTAATATCAAGGGAAAGATGTTTCTCCCTTATACTTATGCAATGTTGTTAATTGAAATACATAATTTACTTCACTTTATGCTATTTATTCATATCATGTAGCTTTTCCATTTCACCATTCTTCTCCTGCAACTCACTCTCAAAAGTTCCAATCTTCTTAATGTGGCATTAGGTGTTGTAGTCTCTTACTTTTGTGTTACTAATGAGATGGGAGAGATAGTATTCCCAACTTTTGTATTATATATTCAATATTGTCCTTGGGAAGAGGTTTGGTAAATATATTTGCAACCTACTCCTTGGTAGCAATGTATTATAACTTAACACTTTGTTCAGCTACCTTCTCTCTTAAAATTTGATACTTGATGGGAATGTTTTTTTCTTTGAATCCATCACAGGGTTCTTTGAAATGCTTATTACACTCATACTTTTCTCATTATCTACACTTCCTACCCAATCTACATCTGTATATGCTATTAAATCAAAGTCTTTGCTTCTTGTATACCATATTCCAAAGTTTAGAATGCCCTTCAAATATCTAAATATTCTCTTAATTGTTTACATATGAGTCTCATTTGGTGAAAATTGAATCATGCAGCTATTCCTACCACCTGCATAATGTTTGATCTTGATGTTGTTAAATATATTAATTTCTAAATCATTGACCTATCCACAATTTGATCTGCCTTAGGGGATTCATTATCTTAGCTCAACTTACATCTTGTGACCATGAGTGTGCTGGCAAGTGCACAATTATCCATCCCAAAATTCTTCATCATTTCCTTAATATTCTTAGTTTGGAAGATGAATATTCCTTTACTATATTGAACAACCTACATACCTAGAAAGAGCGGCAATTCACCCAGCATGGACATTTCAA
The DNA here is from genome assembly GCA_000404065.3 of Pinus taeda. Lineage (NCBI taxonomy): Eukaryota > Viridiplantae > Streptophyta > Pinopsida > Pinales > Pinaceae > Pinus > Pinus taeda. The sequence continues at coordinate 540,599 of APFE031397097.1, read as the reverse complement.
ATTATTTTTGCATTTCTTCTACAAATAGCTTACTACTTGTGTCATTAGCATCCACATATACTACAATGGTTAACAAATATTCATTATCTATTTTTATATAGAGGTTTATGTCAATTACTCCTCTTTTGAATCCTTTTGTTGTTGATACTTTTTAAGTCTTGATTACCAAGCTCTTAGAGATTGATTTAGACCATACAGTGCTTTCTTCAATCTACACACATAATTTTTATTTTCTTACAATGGGTATCAATTTGGTTGTTCAAGATATATTTCTTCTTCCAAGTAACCATTTAAGAGGGCTAACCTGACATCCATTTGATAAACTTTAAACTTTCTAAAATAAATAAACACCAAAAATATTTTGATGGCTTCAAATATGGAAACTAGAGAAAAATTTTATTCAAAATCAACACCTTCCACTTGTGCATGCCCTTTGTAGACTAATCCAACATTATTCCTCACCACATGTCCATCATCATTTAGTTTGTTCCTAAAGACCCACTTGATTCCAATTACATTATTTCCTTTTGGTCTATGAGAAATTTCCCATGTATGATTTTTCTTAATATGATCTAGCTCTTCATCCATAACATTGATCCAATATTTATCTTTGCTAGCTTTAGCAAAGTTATTGGATTATATTTTGGACAACAATGCAAAGTTTGCATGCCCTAGTGTGCTTATCTGTAATAGCCTTGGTGAAAATTCCATGTAAAAATATATAAACACCATGGATGATAGGACATGTATTCCAAGCTGAATGGTGGGAAAGACATCTTAGGGGGTGTTCATTTGGTTGTTTATGGCTAAGGAAATTGGCAAAGACAATGGCTAAGGCATTAATGAGGCAAAAAATGCATTTTTGGCACATTTATTTATGAAAATAATGGAAATTAAGAGAAAAAGGAGGTGAAAGGTCATAGGTTGCATGTGAGGAGGAAAATGAAGGAAAATAATGGAAAATGAAGAAAATAGAGGCCTCACTAATAAAAAGGCTTCTGAGGATAAGTGGGAAAGACTTGGTTAGTTTAGCTTTGGAGCTCTCTCATTATTCTCTCTCTCTCTCTCTCTCATACTCTTGGACACTTAGAGTTTTCTTGGAGCACTTTGGCATTGGAAAAAGAAACGCAAAGAAGGTAAGAGGAAGCAAAGATCAAGTAGGGAAAGATAGGATCAGGTAGCTACAACAGGCTTCATTGCAGGAATCAACTTGCATGTGTATTTTACTTGCTAGATTTGGCATGCATGGGATTGCATGTATTTCTTTTCTACCATGGCATGGGTTTTTCCAGGTGTGACAGTATTTTCAACCTAGCCTTTCCATTTCCTAATAGCTTTGATGAGATGGGTTCTCTCACGCGCTTTTTGGGGGATGGCCAAATTGGATTCAAAGCTAAGTGGGGTGGATCTTTGAATTGACAAACACATGGTGGTAGTGGTCCCTAAACCAGACTGAGGATGTGTTATCCTCCACAATGTCCCAGGATGAGAGGAGATCGACGGAGGTAACCACAGACCAAGCTTTCAGTTTGGTGGCTAGCCCTACCAAACCAGAGAGGGCTCTCTTTATAATCACAGCCAATAATTGACTTGAAAAGGAATAGATTTTAGACTAGGTATACTAGGCTCAGATAGGATTTGAAAGTTTTTAGGGTTTGATGTCGGATAAGGGAGAAAAGATAGGTATCTAGGTAAAAGGATCAAAGGGTTATAGCAGCAAAGATATGGAGGAGCAAGGTAGCAATAATTATGTGATGGATTTAGGGTTTGTCTGTGTAGTGTAGTGTTTGGAAGATGCAAAAGGGTTTTAATGAGCATGAGCACATGAATTCATTAAACAGGAAGGAAATTAACACATAATGATATTCCCATAAAAATAGAGCTTTATGCAAAGAATTATCTTTATAAACTTTAAGGAAAACCACTAGAGAATTGATGAATGGAAAGAGAAGATGAATATCTTTCATATAAAGCTATAACAGAGAAAAAACAACGTCACAAACTTACTCCAAATGAATTCCTAGATAATAGCTGCAAATTGTATCCTTTGATTTCCAAAAATGTCCAAGTACAAGCTACAATAGTTTTCTCCTTAGATGTCCAACTTGTTCTATGACTAAGAAACTTATACATAAATACATAAACAACCTCTACCCACTCTCAAGAGTTGAATCCATGACTCTAGGAACTATTCCATGAGGTGTTCTAACCAAACGCTAATGTCTAGGGAAGTTGAAACAACTTCTACAATTAACTTTGACTGCAAACTCTCTCATAAATGAAGCTCAATTTACATCAAAAAAATACTAACCACTCATTATTACATCATGTTTACATTTCCTCTTACCCTTGCATTCATCTACTTTACCATTTTGACTTTACCAAAGTCAAACCAGGAATTACAAAAAATTACATTGTGACAATTTCACAAAAAACTTAGAAATTTCCAGAGGTGCGACGCGCTGTTGGAGGTAATTTTTGAGTGCCTTGTTGAAGTCCAAATCCATATCTGAAGCTTGTTCTAGATATATGAGAGAGTTTATATGTCTTTACAATATTTTTACACTCAAAATGATTCATTTTTGGCTGATATATGGCCATTTTCCCAAGATGTCTCCAGGTGTGTAACAAAATGGAAAAAGAGAGGCAGAAAGGTGATTTTTAGCCTCTTTTTTGCAAAATTCTCAAAACCTAAGCCCTGGATCAGGAAGGTGAGAAAATGGGTTTTGAGAGGAGGTTAGAATCTTTCCAAAAGTTCTGATTTTTTATCATTTAGGGCCTTGAGGAAAAATTGCAGCGTGAACTCGCTGCTCACCTAGACAAAAAATTGTCAAAAACTGAAAATTTGCACCAGTTTGCACCAAAACACAAAAAGTTCTCCAAATTCTCCCAAAGATGCTTGATTAGCTCTGTTATGTAACCATGGATTCATCAACAGAAACTCTAACTTACCCTTATCCTTTTGTCTGAACAGGGTTTCCTTGAGTTTGGCCTTCAACTGCTTGATTCTTACCTTGGCAACATGATTCCTTGTGTAATAATCTATGGCCATCCTCTTTTGCAACATGTTATCCCTATTTTCCTTTTCAAGGAGCTTATCAAGGTGGAAATTTACCTTTTAAAGCCAAAACTCCATGTCTTCATTTATTTCCATAGCAATCTTCTCCTCAAAGGTTAATTCTTCCATTGTTGGCCTTTGTTCTTTTTCTTTTTGAAGTGCCTTCCTAAGACCCCTTGTTCTTGGTCTTTTTCTTGCCACATGTTCTTCATGTTGCTTAGTGTATCATGGTCCACCAGTGCCTTGCCCTTCATCTCTTATTTATTGGCTTTGAATTTCTCTTTCCCCGTGGCTAGCTCTTGTGCCCTAAGTTGACTGTTTTCTTGCTCAAGGAATGAAATGATGAATTTTGCCCTTTCCAAATTGTCCTTGAGCTCCATGATCTAAGAATCCTTCTCATTGATGAATTGTTGCAAGTTTTTATGCTCATCTTTTGCCTCCAAGTCAACTAGTTCAAAATCATTCTCAATGAGCTCCTCATCATGCAAAGAAGCCTCATGATGTGATGGTGATCCCTGTTTTTTTTATGTAGTATGCTTGGCCCCTTCCTCAATTTTAGGAGAAAACACAAGCCTTCTACCTCTCTGATATGTCTTGCTCACCTCAGGCCTAGACACCTTGGGAACTTCATCATACTTTCTTGATGACCCCACCTCCATTGATTGTGCTGACATGGTTTCGTGTTGGCTTGGTGAAGTGGTTATAAGCATTTTCAAGGTTTCTTCAATGAAGGTGTCCCATGGCATGTTCTTCTCTGCCAACTGATGGAGTATTATATCAGGCTATGATGAAAGAGGCTAGGGTAACGCTCCTTGCCTTTTAATTTCACCCTTTAAAACATGTTGATTAGGCTCCTATGTAAGTAGCTGCATAAATTGAGAGACTTGGTTGTTGTAAAGTGCATAAGCAACCTTATGTGGTATTGATATAACCTGGAAAATCTGCCCTCCCATGTAAAGAATTTCATGACAACCTCCATTAATGGTGCATATCTCTCCAACAAGTATCTAAATTGGAAAACATGCAAGTGAGTTTCTTGTACTGTGATTTCAGGTAGGGTTTGTACTCTTCTAGGTCTAGGTTCATGCCTTTGAACTAGTTTTCACCATGGTTTGGTATGCCTGTAGCTTGAGAGATGGCATTCACTGAAAACATGAAATCAATCCCTACAATGGTAATCTTATCTTCCTTCAAGGTGAGGGAAAATATACCTGTGAGATGCTCATGGCGACCTACTTCCTGCACTTTTTGACAGAACTCCAAATAATTGACATCTTCAATGCATTTCTTGACAAAAGGGAAGGAAGTGATTTCATTGCAACTAGAGGGCTCAAACCTCAGTATCTTTCCCCCCTTTTTGTATTTCCTCTTCTATGATGGTGGTGAATCAAGCTCCATACTTTCAAACCCTAGGTGAAAGGCAGGAAAAAATAATGAATTTGTTGCTGAGAAGGAATGAGGTGATATGAGGGACTTGGGAGTTGCCTAAATTTTTGAGGAAATTTAGGAAGGTAGGGGATGATGTTAGTGAGTAGGAGGAAAAGGAATTTTAGGAAATGAGTCAGGAGGGAGTGAAAAAGGCCAAACAATAGGGTTTCCCTTGAAAAAGATAGGGTAGATTAGGGTTTAGAGAAAAAGGATAGAAAATGAGGGGATAAAGTTTTGTGATGGATGGGAATACTGTATTTGCTACAAATAGAGGTGTGTGGACAAGGAAACTAGGGTTTGGGGAAGTTGCATCATTTGAGGATCAAAACTAAGAAAATCATATAAACTCTAGGAGTGGAAGCATCTTGAACAATTATTAACATAAGAGGCAAAAGGAGGGCATGGGAATAATTGAACTTAATTGTTATGAAGCCTAGAGGATGAAATGATAGAAGAGGAGCCTTGAAAAATGAATTTCAATGGTCAAAAAATGATTTTGGAGAACTCTGACCCGTGTGCAACATAGTCTTCCTATGTGCAGCGCCTGTGTGCAACGTGCCTGTCCAGAAACGCAGTGAAAGCTTTCTATGTGAAATGACTGAGGAAAAAGCTAATTTTTTAAAAAGTATGGCTCTAATCTTGTGAGGAAATGATGGATGATGGATGAGAGCTCCCTTGACAATGTGATGGATGAGGAAATGAGAGAAAAATGGTATTTTGTATCTTTACGAAGTGACTTCCTTTTATTATAGCGAGGTGGCCCACCGTATACCTTTCTTTTTGTTGATTTAAAAATCATGTACTTGTGAACCTTTTGAATGCAACTTTGGTATTATTCAAACTTATTATGAAATATTCTTTAAAATGAAACCTTTTTGAACCATTTTGTAACACTTTTCCTTTACATGCCATTTATGAATGAAATGAGAAATTCAATGACTGAAACCCTAGTGACCTAATGGATGATAGTGAGCTGGATGAAAACCATGATAATGAAACTAAGATTACCATAAAAAATTTCAGATATGGTACATCTAAATGTATGATGTCAATGACAAAAACATGGCAATTTGTAAAGGAGTAATTTACAACCTAGACACACTAACTAGTGACCAAATTTTTTGAATGGAAGACCTAGTGAAATGACAAAAACCTGAACTTAAACCCTAATGGACATTATGAAAGAGAACATTTGATCATTGGTGGAAGGAAAAATTGACTAACACTAATAGGATGCACAAAGCCACTAGCCTAGTAACCCTTGAACCGGACTGTGGTTTGTGGTAAAGCCAGATTGTGTGCCTCGGTGGGCCTAGGAATCCTTGCCTGTTGTTGGGCCATTAATATGCCATTATTATTATCACTTTTGAACACTTATCCCACCCATTTCCACTATTCTTCATCATATCATTTGTTATAATTTATCATTTAAATCCATTTTATAAATGATTAATGATGTTATGGATGAATATTATTTATTCTCCTTTATTTCTAATAAATTGATGATTATGAATTATTTTATCAATGATAGTTCTATTAAGTTGGTTATAACATTATTCACCATTTTTAGCCTCCAAGGTAACTTCCAGATTGAAGATTTGATTTTTAAATCTGCCAACTCAGAAATTCGCTGGTTTAAGGAGTGAGAGTTTTGAGGTTGATATTCTGAGCAAATAAAGATGAATCTGGAAAATCCGGAACATGGGTTTTGTCCAGAACAGGCCCAATTAACTTCATGAAGAACGGTTTGCCCAAATTTGGCTTGTACTAGGAGAAACGCAGGGCTCTTTAAGCACGATTTTCTCAGATTTGCAGTTGCGGCCGTCCTCCAAATCTCAGCTGCAAACCCAAATTCGTCTTGCTTTTGTTGAGAGATGAAAGGAAATATATTTTCTTGTTGATCATCTGGTTAGAATCAACCCAAATTTGTAAAAGAAATCATGTTGTAATTATCTATGTTGTAACTGCTCTCTGATCTTTCTCTATTTAAATGAGAACAAAGATCAAAGATGGGAGGGGCTTCAGGATGACTTCAGGATGACTTTGGGGATTCGAATGATGGAGAATTGATGATTTGAATTAGAGATTCAGAAGAAAGGATTCATGATAGGATAGGAGGAAGGAAGGATTGTTTTATGCTGTAAGTCTCAAAGCTTCAACTATTGTAATGATTTCACCATTTAATGATTAATATATAATTTGGGCGTTGTTGTTCACTCTTTTCCTTCTGAAGTAACCCAGCAGCGCCCGCTGGCGGCTAAGGGCCCAGCCTCTGGTGGAGTACGCTGCTGTTGTATATTATCTTCTTTGGTTTATGCGTGGTTTTCTCATCAGTGTGATTCGGTACTCTGATTTGTTTTATTATTTTACAATACAGCTCTGTTACGTTTGATCTGCTAAGTGATATCGTTTTCTGAGACTGAAATATCATATTGACTTTGCAGTGCATTGCTGTTTCTTTAATTGCTGGTATAAATGGTTTTTACCGGATACCATTGCGATTTAATTATGGAATGTCTGTGTTGTAACATTTGACCACTGGTATTATTGAATTCATCTTAGAATTATATTTCCTTGCGATTATTGAATCTATGAACGTTGTTGCTCCATGCTAAAAGATAGTCGTATTATTTATAACTAAGACTGACAATTGAATTACCAAGATCATATTACTATTAAGGCGTGCCGTGTGTATTTATATTTGACTTTCCAGCATTGTCTCATATTCCATCATTAATCAATGTTGTTCTATTTCCTTGTGCTGTTCGATTTGGCTTTGTTGTTGTTCATTTTCATTAACTAAAGTTTGTTGTTCAGATTCCTTTAATTCTAGTTTGTTGTTCCATTTACGGCCGTTCCATTTTAGACTTGTTGTTCCATTTTCCATTTGCTGTTCTATTTTACTTTCTGTCGTTCCATTTACTTGTATATGTTGCTTTGGTGTGAGAGAAGGTCTAAGGCTGTAGTGAGCCTCAGCAGTCGCTGCCTAGCTCCCAGACCTATGGTCCATGCTCTAATTTCCTTTCCATCAGTTTCTAGAGGGATGGGTTATCACTTTCGCACCCTTGACTGATAAGCTGCCTTGTGTGATTTTATCCTTTTGAAGTAATTTAGTCATAGTTTAGCATGCATCTACCCTTGTATTTTTTGAACGCTGTACTACTAAACATTACTCTTGAGTAAATAGCCACCTCAGACTGAGTACACTCTTGAAATAAAAAGTCATCCCTGGGTTGACAATTAATGTGAGGTAATTAGGTATTAAAAAGACC
>APFE031397097.1:507660-526790 GCA_000404065.3 Pinus taeda | reverse complement strand
TTTTTTGTTACAACATGCTATGCAAATTAACGTTGGTGATAATTTTTTTTTTTTTTTTAATTAATTTGTGTATGTAGATGAATTATAATGGAAATAATAGTTCTACAAACACTTATATTCATTTTTATCATCAATATAAAAAAAAAAATGCTTGAATATCATTTTTTGGCTTGCGGGCTTGATGGAATTTCTGCAAAAACAGTCGGGACAGTCATGTTTTGAGGGACCAAAAGTGAATATTTTTAAAATCTGTTTCTACCCTATGTAGCCCTTGATGTCTAATTTCTAACCCAATTTGAATCATTCATTTTGGATTTGAAACGAAAAAATTAGAAACAAAACATTGACAGGGTGTCTAGTGGGCAGCTCAGGAACAGAGTTGGGACAGTCAGTATTTGAAGGCTTTAATGAATGAATTTTTAAAACCTATTTCTATGGTAGATTCCCCTATGAATCTGGTTTACAATACAATTTGAATCACTCATTTTTTATATCGTATGAGGAATTTATGATCAAAATACTGACTGTCTATCGTAAATCAGCACCCTTAAAACTATGTTTTTCCGGTTGTTCCTTACCGTATTTGACCTATCAATTCTTCTTCTCTTCAAAACCTGTTTCTATTGGAAATAAATAAATGAATATAATCTCATTTCCAATTTGAATCATTCGAATCCGACATCAAACAAAAAATTTATGCTTGAAATATCAACTGTTGGTCTAAGCTGGGTAATCGAAAATGACTCTGTTATGCAAGTCATTCTAACTAAAATTGACATATCATATCATTGAATTTTTAAAATCTGTTTATATTGGAGATATACCTTTGAATCAGCTCTCATTTGGCTTTGGAATCACTCAATTTCGATGAAAAACAAAGAAGTTGTGATTAAAACACTGCAGGTTAGCATGATTGGCCACTGCTTTCCCGCAGGTGACAAATAAATTTTACTTTGTTATTTTCTTCGTGGATTTGTTCAACAGAGTAACTATTTGTTAGTTTTTTTGCATAATTTTTGGATTGGGGGAGCCCGATCACCTCTCTTTCTCCATGATTTAATTTTTTATTGCAGGTAGACACTCGTTTTTTTGCAAGTCTTGGGAAAATAAAGAAGGTCAATTTATGGACAAGTGATTTTTGAAAGAAATTTTATGAAACAAAGGGAGTCTCATCCAACTCATTACCCAATGGATTCATAATAGAGCAAATGAAGAATTGATTTCCATTTGAAGATTCATGTCATGTCTTTGCTGCCAAAACATTTTTCAAATAGATCATTTTTTTGACATAACATCATAGCTGTTGTAACTCAATTTATTTATTTACACACTGCTTTTTGTTGTTTCTTTTCTAATTTCTCTTATATTTTGTGTTTCAGGTGTTGCTTCATTCAAAGTGCAACTCATCCTCAACATCAATGCAGTGAACAACTAATTCATTCTTTGCGTGTTTCCATTTTATGGTTGTATATTTTGTTGTTCCTTTTCTAAAGGGACAGCATTTGTGTGCATTTTTGCCGTTCCTGCTGTTCCTTTTTCAAAGGGACATCATTTTCGTTTTGCTATTTATTTTCTAAAGGAATAACACTTTTTGGTTTAGCCATTCATTTTGTTGTTCCTTTTTCACGGTTCATTTTGCTGTTCCTTTTCGAAATGGAACAGCTGTTGTTCCTTTTCGAAATGGAACAACACTTTTGCACTTTCACGTTTTGTTGTTCCTTTTGCGAAATGGAACAGCTGTTGTTCCTTTTCGAAATGGAACAGCATTTCTGCACTTTCACGTTTTGCTGTTCATTTTTGAAATGGAACAGTTGTTGTTCCTTTTCGAAATGGAACAGCACTTCTGTACTTTCACGATTTGTTGTTCCTTTTCGAAATGGAACAACACTTCTGCACTTTCACGTTTTGTTGTTCCTTTTCGAAATGGAACAACACTTTTGCACTTTCACATTTTGCTGTTCCTTTTCAAAATGGAACAGCACTTTTGCACTTTCATGTTTTGCTGTTCCTTTTCGAAATAGAACAGCACTTTTGCACTTTCACATTTTGTTGTTCCTTTTCGAAATGGAACAGTTGTTGTTCCTTTTCGAAATGGAACAGCACTTTTGCACTTTCACGTTTTGCTGTTCCTTTTCGAAATTGAACAACACTTTTTCACTTTCACATTTTGTTGTTCCTTTTCGAAATGGAACAGCTGTTGTTCCTTTTCGAAATGGAACAGCACTTTTGCACTTTCACATTTTGTTGTTCCTTTTCGAAATGGAACAGCTGTTGTTCCTTTTTGAAATGGAACGGCACTTTTGCACTTTCACGTTTTGTTGTTCCTTTTTGAAGTGGAACAGCACTTTTGCACTTTCACGTTTTGTTGTTCCTTTTTCGAAATGGAACGACACTTGCATTTTTTTCCTTTTCTAAAGGAACAACACTTTTAGTTTTTGTTGTTCTTTTTTTCCAAAGGAACGACATTTGCATTTTCACATTTTTTTGTGTGTATTTTTGTCTTTTTGGTATGCATTTTCTTTGATGTTCCCTACACAGAACACCACTTTCTTTTTGAGTGTTTTTGCTGTTCCTTCAAAAAAGCAACACTTTGGGAGTATTTTTTAGAGCAACCCTTCCTTCCTTTTGTGGGATTATTCCTAGTTCATCTCAACCACATTTTATTGATTCCCCTTTATGGCATGAAGTACACTATTTTTATGAGGACACAATTATTTATATACTACTTTACTGCATTGTTTTCTATTGAACATGATATTGATTGATCATCTTAATACCATGCTGGTTCCACCCTTCCTGGTTATAATCTCCTATGTCTATAATAAAAGAGATTATGGGTATATTTTTTTTTATTGACATGTTCAACTTCTTCCGCCATCCCTGCTCTTAAGGAGTACTGAGCCTCCCTCTTTTTATCATAAAAATGTGTAATGACAACCAAATTTTGTTTGCAGATGGAGGATAGGGGGTCTCATTACGAGCCAGCCTACCATGTTCATAAGGGTGTAACAAAGTGACATTCCCATTATGGCCACCACACCAGGGTTATGATCCATTGGATAGCCAAATTATCCTTGGAACAGGAGGTCTCATCACGAGCCGGCCTGATCACTTTTGCTACATCCCAGTGAATGGCAGTGTGGTTATCTAGTTACCACGCCAGCACACTGATCTCTTCTGTAGAACAAGACTGAAACTCTGTAGTTATAAATTGAGGATTCTGGCTCATATGGGTTAAAAAGCAACCCTGCCGAGGCTATGGATGCCTGCTGGCAGCAACGGCTCTGCTTATGGTATTGAATTTATATCTTTTCGTCAATTATTATTATAATACCCTTTTCTCATTTTCTTTTTATCAGAGAATTTATTTCCTTAACTCTTTCCCTGTTTTGAACCTTTATGCATGAGAAATTGTTTTATGATCAATCACATCATTTTCAGCTAGAATACCATAGCAAAGCATCCTTTTTAACCATTGTTGGTCCCTTTTCTTTGCAAAATTAGTATCAAGTTCCAACGCATCTATCTTTTATTCATACTATCTTTCATCCCATTATCTCTTATTATATCATAACTCTCGCTTCATTGATCTTGATTGTTACTCTGCTTCATGTTACTGTTTGTATTGTTTCCATTGGCCTTGCCTTCAGCACCCCCTTTCATTGCTTGTGTTATGGAAACCCATTTTCCAATTGGAGGGGGGAATGTATGCATTATGGGATTGCATGTGATATGATTACTACACTCTGCCATAACTTGTTGATTTGATAAGTTTTTCTGATTGAAATTTTTGCATGCATCTTAATCTATTGCTATTTAAAACTAACACTATGGTCAAGAACATTGTATGCAAAGTAGTGCTTTGTTTACAGGAGAACAACATGTATGGGCAGAATTCTATTCGTAGCATGACCACATTATTGCAACTAGCAGAAGCGGCTCGAGCAACTTGCGAACATGAACCATTCTTCAGACATTATGTGCTTACCTGGATTCCACCTTTTGCATCACTTTCAGCACCAACTGTGTCTACATCAGCTTCAAAAACTGTCAATACATATATGTCATTCCACATCTTTCTTTTGGAGGTAAAACTTGAGGTAAAATAGCATAATTTTCTAATTTATTACGAATTTAAGAGAATTTGATGAAAATCCATTTTGCACATTATTTATCATCCTTCATTTCACATCTTTACCACTTCCTTCTTTTTCAGCAGCCTATCATTTTCGAGTGTGGGGGAGTGTTCCTTCATTTCTTTCTTATGACCACGTCATTCATCTTCTTTCTCATCCATTTATATTCTTATTCATCCTCAACACCTCCCTTATTCCATGTTGTTTTACACCAAGCATAGAATTCAACAGATAGTAGCAACCACCTATATTTGTTTTCTAGCATCGCATGAGGGCATGCTAATTTTTCAAAGAGGGGGAGGAATTACTACGCATGATAGATGTTTTCTATTTTCTTTCTCATTTAAGGCATACAATTTTAGTGTAGAAACTGATTTCCATAATATTTTTAAAACTATGAACTCAATTCTTGTGATCTCTAGGAAACAGACATACTATTAAAATACACATACCTAGATAAATTCAAGATAAATTGGGTCATAAAAATTTCGGAAATCATGCACTCTCACCTACAACCATTTTGTTTATATCTCATGAACCGTGCATCAAAACAATCCGATTTTTGGATCATAAAGGCATTCATATATTATAAATTTACTTGCCAAATTTCAACAAAAGTTGGGTTGTAGTTTTTGAGAAAATGGTTAATGAAGGTTGTTGTTATTTATATCATATTTTGTTGCAGCTTCATATATACATATAGTTGAATGTCAATGTAAAAATGGTTATGCCTTCATCAAAGATTGCTAAAAGTGAATATTCATTAATTAAGGAAGAATTCATTTGTTCTATCCATTTCATGAGCTGAAATGAACATATTTTTTTATTGCTTGGTTAACACATGGTTTTTGTCTTTGGGTTGCATGAAGACATGCAATATATTCAGTTTTCGTTGCATGAGGACATGCAACATATTGAGTGTGGGGGTATGTTGGCCGTTAATATGCCATTATTATTATCACTTTTGAACACTTATCCCGCCCATTTCCACTATTCTTCATCATATCATTTGTTATAATTTATCATTTAAATCCATTTTATAAATGATTAATGATATTATGGATGAATATTATTTATTCTCCTTTATTTCTAATAAATTGATGATTATGAATTATTTTATCAATGATAGTTCTGTTAAGTTGGTTATAACATTATTCACCATTTTTAGCCTCCAAGGTAACTTCCAGATTGAAGATTTGATTTTTAAATCTGCCAACTCAGAAATTCGCTGGTTTAAGGAGTGAGAGTTTTGCGGTTGAGATTCTGAGCAAATGAAGACGAATCTGGAAAATCCGGAACATGGGTTTTGTCCAGAACGGGCCCAATTAACTTCATGAAGAACGGTTTGCCCAAATTCAGCTTGTACTGGGAGAAACGCAGGGCTCTTTGAGCACGATTTTCTCAGATTTGCAGTTGCGGCCGTCCTCCAAATCTCAGCTGCAAACCCAAATTCGTCTTGCTTTTGTTGAGAGATGAAAGGAAATATATTTTCTTGTTGATCCTCTGGTTAGAATCAACCCAAATTTGTAAAAGAAATCATGTTGTAATTATCTATGTTGTAACTGCTCTCTGATCTTTCTCTATTTAAATGAAAACAAAGATCAGAGATGGGAGGGGCTTCAGGATGACTTCAGGATGACTTTGGGGATTCGAATGATGGAGAAGAGATTCAGAAGCAAGGATTCATGATAGGATAGGGGGAAGGAAGGATTGTTTTATGCTGTAAGTCTCAAAGCTTCAACTATTGTAATGATTTCACCATTTAATGATTAATATATAATTTGGGCGTTGTTGTTCACTCTTTTCCTTCTGAAGTAACCCAGCAGTGTCCGCTGGCGGCTAGGGGCCCAGCCTCTGGTGGAGTACACTGCTGTTGTATATTATCTTCTTTGGTTTATGCGTGGTTTGCTCATCAGCGTGATTCGGTAATCTGATTTGTTTTATTATTTTACAATACAGCTCTGTTACATTTGATCTGCTAAGTGATATCGTTTTCTGAGATAGAAATATCATATTGACTTTGCAGCGCATTGCTGTTTCTTTAATTGCTGGTATAAATGGTTTTTACCGGATACCATTGCGATTTAATTACGGAATGCCTGTGTTGTAACATTTGACCACTGGTATTATTGAATTCATCTTAGAACTATATTTCCTTGTGATTGTTGAATCTATGAACGTTGCTGCTCCGTGCTAAAAGATAGTCGTATTATTTATAACTAAGACTGACAATTGAATTACCAAGATCATATTACTATTAAGGCGTGCCATGTGTATTTATATTTGACTTTCCAGCATTGTCTCATATTCCATCATTAATCAATGTTGTTCTATTTCCTTGTGTTGTTTGATTTGGCTTTGTTGTTGTTCATTTTCATTAACTAAAGTTTGATGTTCAGATTCCTTTAATTCTGGTTTGTTGTTCCATTTACAGCCATTCCATTTTAGACTTGTTGTTCCATTTTCCATTTGTTGTTCTATTTTACTTTCTGTCGTTCCATTTACTTGTATTTGTTGCTTTGGAGTGAGAGAAGGTCTAAGGCTGTAGTGAGCCTCAGCAGTTGCTGCCTAGCTCCCAGACCTATGGTCCATGCTCTAATTTCCTTTCCATCAGTTTCTAGAGGGATGGGTTATCGCTTCCGCACCCTTGACTGATAAGCTGCCTTGTGTGATTTTATCCTTTTGAAGTAATTCAGTCATAGTTTAGCATCCGTCTACCCTTGTATTTTCTGAACGCTATACTGCAAAACATTACTCTTGAGTAAATAGCCGCCTCAGACTGAATACACTCTTGAAATAAAAAGTCGTCCCTAGGTTGACAATTAATGTGAGGTAATTAGGTGTTAAAAAGACCTTTTTATCGCTCCACACCTGTGAATGGCAGGATATACGGTAAAGCCAAGAGGTGGACTTTCTCTCTGTTGGGCCTAGTGATTTCGAGATGGAATGCATGGTAAAGCCTGGAGAGTATGTCTTGGTGTAGGGCCTAGTGATCCTTGGATCAAACTGCGGATGCATGGTAAAGCCTAAGAGACTAAGAGGCACTCAAATTCCTGAAGGTGTAGGTGGAGAACTCCGGTGGCATCCACATTGATTGGTGTTTTTGTTTTGTTCTATGAGTCCCACGTTCATGCTTGGAATATGGCATGGGGGTGATTGGCTAAAGAGAGACTTGGTTCGGCCGATCTATGGTCAGGTGGAACGTGGTAGTCCCAACACTGGTTGATTCATTGAATTTATTAATGAAAAATTTATTCCCTTGATTTTCATGTGAAAATATGCTAATGTATATATGGATTTTGATGGTTGATATGTTTATTGTATTTATGTTCCTATTATGTTGGTTTATATGCACATTTACCCTAGAGGGTGTTACATTATCAATTTCCTTCTAGTCTGAAGCTTGTTCTAGAAATTTGAGAGAGTGTAGATGTCTTTAGAGTATTTTTGCACTCAAAATGACTCATTTTTTGTTGAGATATGGACATTTTCCCAGGATGTCTCTAGGTGCGCAGCGAAATGGAAAAAGACAGGCAGAAAGGTGATTTTTAGCCTCTTTTTTGCAAAATTCTAAAAAACTGAGCCCTGGATCAGGAAAGTGAGAAAATGGTTTTTGAGAGGAGATCAGAAGCTTTCCAAAAATGCTAAGTTTTTATCATTTAGGGCCCTCAGGAAAAATCCCAGCGTGAGCACGCTACTCACCTAAACATAAAATTGCCAAAAACTAAAAATTTGCACTAGTCTGCACCAAAACACAAAAATTTCTCCAAATTCTCCCAAAATTTGCCCAAAGATACCAGATTAGGGGTGTTATGCAACCATGGATGAATCAGCAAGAAACTATAACTTACCCTTATCCTTTTGACTGATTAGGGTTTCCTTGATTTTGCCTTCAATTGCTTGATTCTTACCTTGGCAACCTGATTCCTTATGTAATAGTGGATGACCATCCTCTTTTGCAATGTGTTATCCCTATTTTCCGTATCAAGTAGCTTCTTAAGGTGGAAATTGACCTTTTCAAGCCAAAACTCCCTGTCTTCATTTATTTCCATAGCAATCTTCTCCTCAAAGGTTAATTCTTCCATTGGTGGCCTTTGTTCTTTTTCTTTTTGAAGTGCCTTCCAAGACCCCTTGTTTTTGGTCTTTTTCTTGCCACATGTTCATCATGTTGTTCAGTGTCACATGGTCACCAGTGCCTTACCCTTCATCTCTTGTTTCTTGGCTTTGAATTGCTCCTTCTCCATGGCTAGCTCTTGTGCCTTGAGTTGGTTGTTTTCTTGCTCAAGGAATGAAATGATGAATTTGGCCCTTGCCAAATTGTCCTTGAGATCCATGCTCTAAGAATCCTTCTCTTTGATGACTTGTTGCAATTTTTGATGCTCATCTTGTGCCTCCATGTCAACTAGGTCAAAATCATTTTCAATGAGCTCCTCATCATGCAAAGAAGCCTCATGTTGTGATGGTGATCCATGTCTTGTTGATGTAGTATGCTTGGCCCCTTCCTCAATTTGAGGAGCAAACACAAGCCTTCGGCATCTCTGATATGTATTGGTCACCTCGGGCCTAGCTGCCTTGGAAACCTCATCATGCTTGCTTGATGACCCCACCTCCATTGACTGTGCTGATCGTTTCGTGCTGGCTTCGTGAAGTGGTTATATGCATTTTCAAGGTTGCCTCAATGAAGGTGTCCCATGTCATGTTCTTCTCTATCGACTGATGGAGTACTATATCAGGCTATGGTGAAAGAGGTTGGGTGATGCTCCTTTCCTTTTAATTGCACCCTTTTATACATTTTTATTAGGCTCCTATACAAGTAGTTGCACAAATTGAGAGACTTGGTTGTTGTAAAGTGCATGAGCAGCCTTATGTGGTATTGATATAACCTAAAAAATCTGCCCTCACATGTAAAGAGTTTCATGAAAGCCTTCATTAATGGTTCATACCTCTCCAACATGTATTTGAATGGGAAAACATGTGAGTGAGTTTCTTTGTACTTTGATTTTAGGTAGGTTTTGTACTCTTCTAGGTCTAGGTTCATGCCTTTGAACTAGTTTTCACCATGGTTTGGTATGCCTGTAGCTTGAGAGATGGCATTCACTGAAAACATGAAATCAATCCCTGCAATGGTGATCTTATCTTGCCTCAAGGTGAGGGAAAATATACATGTGAGATGCTCATGGTGACCTACTTCCTGCACTTTTTGAAAGAACTCTAAACATATGACATCTTCAAAGAATTTCTTGACAAAAGGGAATGAAGTGATTTCATTGCAACTAGAGGGCTCAAACCTTAGTATCTTGCTCCCCTTGTTGTATTTACTCTTCTATGATGGTGGTGAATCAGGCTCCATAATTTCAAACCCTAGGTGAAAGGTAGCAAAAACAGTGAATTTGTTGCTGTGAGGGAATGAGGTGATATAAGGGACTTGGGAGTTACCTAATTTTTTGAGGAAATTTAGGAAAGTATGGATGATGTTATTGAGTAGGGGAAAAAGGAATTTTTGGAAATGAGTGAGGGGAGGGAGTGAAAAAGGCCTAAACACAAGTCTGCCCTTGAAAAGATAGGGTAGATTAGGGTTTAGAGAAAAAGGATAGAAAATAAGGGGATAAAGTTTTGTGATGGATGGGAATAGTGTATTTGTTGCAAACAAAGGTGGGGGGACAAGGAAACTAGGGTTTGGGGCAGTTGCATCATTTGAGGATCAAAACTAAGAAAACCATATAAACCCTAGGAGTGGAAGCATCTTGAACAATTTTTTACATAAGAGGAAAAAGGAGGGCATGAGAATAATTGAACTTACTTGTTATGAATCCTGGGGGGTGAAATGACAGAAGATGAGCCTTGAAAAATGAATTTCAGTGGTCAAAAAATGATTTTGGAGAACTATGGCCCATGCGTTAGCGTATTCTTCCTGTGCGCAACGCCCATGCGCAGTGTAGTTCACTGGTGCGTAGCATGCCTGTCCAGTAATGTAGCGAAAACTTTCTATGCGCATCGAATGAGGAAAAAACTATTTTTTTAAAAAGGTATGGCCCTAAGCTTATGAGGAAATTATGGATGATGGATGAGATCTCCCTTGACAATGTGATGAATGAGGAAATGAGAGAAAAATGGTCTTTTGTAGCTTTGAGAAGTGAATTTATTTGATTATAGTGGGGTGGCCCACCATATACCTTTCTTTTGTTGATTTGAAAATCATGTACTTGTGAACCTTTTGAATGCATTTTTGGTATTATTCAAACTTACAAAATATTCTTTGAAATGAAACCTTTTTTAACCATTTTGCAACACTTTTCCTTTACAAGCCATTTATGAATTAAATGAGAAATTCAATGACGAAAACCCTAGTGACCTAATGGATGATGGTGAGCTGGATGAAAACCATGATAATGAGACTAAGATGACCATAAAACTTTTCAAATATGGTACATCTAAATGTATGATGTCAGTGACCAAAACATGGCAATTTTTAAAGGAATAATTGACAACCTAGACACACTAACCAATGACCAAAGTTTTTGAATGGAAGACCTAGTGAAATGACAAAAACTTGACCTTATACCCTAATGGACATTCTGAAAGAGAACATTTGATCACTGGTGGAAGGAAACACTGACTGACACTAACAGAATGTACAAAGCCATTATCCTAGTAACCTCTGAACCGGACGGTGGGTTTTAGTAAAGCTAGATTGTGTGCCTCGTTGGGCCTAGGAATCCTTGTCAGTGAATGGCAGGATATATGGTAAATCCAAGAGGTGGATTTTCTCTCCGTTGGGCCTAGTGATTCCAGGATGTAATGCACAGTAAATCTAGGAGATTATGTCTCGGTGTAGGCCTAGTGATCCCTGGATTAGACTGTCAATGCACAGTAAAGCCTGAGAGACTAGGAGGCACTCAAATTCCTGATGGTGTAGGCAGAGAACTCCTATGGCATCCACATTGATTGGTGTTTTTGATGTGTTCTATGAGTCCCACATTCATGCTTGGAATGTGGCATGGGGGTGATTGGTTCAAGAAAGACTTCGTTGAGCCGATCTATGGTCGGGTAGAACGTGGTAGTCCCATCACCGGTTGGTTCATTGAATTTATTAATGAAAAATCCATTCCCTTGATTTTCATGAGCAAATGTACTGATATATATATGGATTTTGATGGTTGATATGTTTATTGTATTTCTGTTCCTATTATGTTAGTTTATATGCACATTTACCCCGAAGGGTGTTACAGAGTGGTATCAGAGCTTCTAGGTTCAAACACTTGGACTGGATGGGCTCTATCATAGGTAAAATGAAGAACAAAGGCTAAATTTTGGACCTTTCTATCATATCTGTTATAACTTTTCTTATGTAGTATATTAGAAGTTGAAAATTTGTCCATATTGAAGGTAAATCCCACTTATAATGTGGTAAAAATTTCAGATATTGATTCACAATACTTTAGGAATTATGATCTAAGGAAGATGACCTTACTGGATGCACCTTTAAACAGGTCATGTTGGAATTTTTACAATAACTCATCTTTTATATGCTTTCAGAAGCTAACAAATTGTCCACATTGAGGAAAAATACCACTGATTATTTGGTAGAAATTTCAGATATTGGGTCGAAATATTTTATGATATATGAGTAGAGGGATTCGAGCCTTCTGAATGCTCCTAAAATTAGCCCTCAAACGGGTCACACTGACATTTTTGTTATAACTTTTCTTCTGGGCACTCTCAAGCACTGAAAGTTTTTTCACAATGAGGGGAAATCCCAATGATATTGTGATAAAAAAATTTAGACATTTATTCGCTATATTTTAGTAGCTATGACCAATGGAAGTCAAGCTTTCTGGATACTCCTAGAATTGTGCACCAAATATGATTGTGTTGGTATTTTTGTTATAACTTTTAATCTATGAAATCTCAGAAGTTGAAACTTAAATCATAGTGAGGGAAACTAACACTAATCATGTGGTTCAGTTTCCATAACTTGTACCACCACAATTCAGGATATATGCATTGAATCATTCACTATATTAGTTTGCATGAAAAGTGTTTGATGAAATGCGTAAATGGTTCAATGATTAATTGCATACAAAATGTTTGACAAAATGCCCCAATGAGTATGTTGTTTGTGGTTGGGGATAGTATTGATGTGTAATAGTATTCTTGAAGTTGATATATGCTTACTTGTATGCAAATAGTTTGCTATATTAGTTTGCATGTAAAGTGTTTGAAGAAATGCTTACAGGCAAATGTAATAGTTTAGTAGTTGTTTGAAGAAAATGCAAAAGTATGGTAATTATTTGAAGAAAATGTTATTTTTTTGGATGGGATAGTATTGTAGTATGATAATATGGATGTAGATGATCTATGCCTATTTTCATGCAAATAATTTGAATAATTGCATGTAGGAAATTTGAAAGGTTGCATGCAAGGAATTTGAAAAGTTGCATGTAACGAAATGGAAAAGTGGCATGTTTTTAGTTATTATGTTACAAGTGGAATAAGTGCAATGTTTTTTACTTAGTCTCATACAAATATATGAGAAATAAAAATCGATTTCTTTTCAAGTGTGGTTAAATTTAGTAGATCTTCGGAGATCCCATTTCCATAATTGGACATTGGAGATCGAGCCATTATAGTAGCTTACTCCTTATACCTTAATGTGGACCATGGATAGTAAGGGGGTATGCTTATAGGTTGTTAGTATTGGTGAATGTTGATTTCAAATTAATAGACATGATGTCTTGAATTTGGAACATGTGACTAACTGTGCATGTATTATATGTCACTTACATGTTGATTTCATGATACCTACTTACATCCTTACATGTTAGGTTACATTCTTGAATATTTTTTATTACATGTATCAGCCTTGTAGGTTGATTACAAGATTTGATCGCTTATGTTCGACTGCATGCATTTATGCATAGGTGTAGTTGATTTTACATTGCATATGCATATTGTTGGTTGCATGTGGCAATGTGTAGAATGGATTAATGGTTGTTGTCATGCATGAGGTCATGGTTTGTGTAGTTGATATGGGTGTGCATTGATGACTAGATTCTAGCTAGAATGATGTGTATATGGTTTGGTATTCATTTTTTTATGTGTGTATATGCAATTGTTATGGATGTATGGTCTTGGTTATGATTATGCATGTATAGTAGGTAAAACATGCCTTGTGAAGTCATTGTATGCAATTTAGGTCATCATGGTTCTATTGGTTATTATGATGCTAATGAGTTGGTTGAGATAAAGCAAGAGATGTAGATCATCAAAGTGAAGTTGCATCATTAGACCTCGAGACAAGAGCAGATCATCATAGAGGTATTGCATGTTGGCATGCAGGTATGTAAGTTAAGGATTTTTATATGCATTACGGTTATATACATTAGCTTTATGCACATATCTTTGATGTTTGATTACATTCATGATATATGTTAGATGATTACTGTAGTTATATGAGCATGTGTCAGATAGTTATGAACGATAGTAACCTATGGTTGTATGTATTTCTTTTTATTGTTTATGTTAGATAACTTGATGATTATGTTATATATTGTTGATGAGTATGTTATGGGATAGTTAGCTTGATGATTAGGTTATATGTTGTTGATGAGCATGATATATAGCTTATTGTTGTTATGTGCTATTAACCTGATGATTAGGGTTATTTCGTTGAGATCTTCATGTTGTAATTTGGATTGGTCATATGCGTCATGGTTATGTTCATTGCATTAAATATCTTGATGTTATATGTATTGTGTTAACCTGGTTTGACCTAAGTAGATGGTTACAGTTGCGATATTCAGGTATGAGATGACATATTTGTGATATGGTGTCATAGTAATCTAGACTGATCGTACATATGTGATTATTTTGCATGAACGAAAGATGCTTACGAGCTTATAATGTGAAAATGTTAGTTAGTTGTTGTTATAGGTATCATGATTTATGTTAATATGTTGTGAAGTTTTATCGTGCTAACCTGGATTAATTGTGCAGACAAGATCGCCTCCCCTGATATACATTAAGGTATGAGTTTTATTATGTCATATATTTGGTGCTTGGTTGTTTGATTATGACGTCTATTTGGTGTTTGAGTGTTTTGTGCCTAGTTTATTTATTTAACATGGTATGTTTGCAAGTGGTTGAATGATTCATGAATTGATTAATATGAGGATGTGTTCAAATGATTTTGTTTTAAAATGATTGTACTAACATGTATGTGTTGAGACAATTGATATGTACTTGAATGTAGTTGATAGTTGTAGCATTATGTCTAATGACTATGGATTATGACATGATTGTTTGTAAAAGTTGATTTCAAATTGATAAATGTGATTGTCTTGATATTTGGAACATGTGGTTGACATGTGTGAGCAGTTGCAGGAAACATGTTGGTAGTAGTCTGATAAGGTAGTATTTGATGTGTTTATATCACTAACGGTTTGATGATGTGACAACGCATAGTCAGCCTCGATTGTAGCAAGGAAAAGGTCAAAGAAAGGAATTGGGCAAGAATTCCTTTGCCCACGTTTGGAAACCTTAATTCCAAATGAATGAGTTATTTGCCTACAGGAAGTCTTCTTAACCTTAATATTGTCAGGTATATTAGCCAATCTTTAGTTACAGGAGGATCTGTTAAAGGATTGGAGTCCCTTGAGAGATGACGTGGATGTGTTCAGTTGCAAGCAACATGCTTAGCACAACAAGATGAGGTAATTAGTGTATTGTTATGTTATTTATGCACTAACAATTATGCGTTAATGAAATCATGACGTAGGGAGTTGCATGGAAAGAGAGGTTGCCATGAAATCTTGAAGAAGGCTCGAGTTGAGCTTTCCCTGGGAACCATGGGGATTGAGTCATAGTGGTTCTTGTTAGTCTTGTTCTTTTGGTATTTTATGAATTGTTGAGCTTGATTTGCGGATTTGTTTATGTCTAATGTATGGCCATACCACTTTGTTTGCGGAGTCATGTTGTTATTGGTTTTTATGGTCTTCTTCGTGTTTGTTTATTGTCTTGCCTTTTTTATGTTTTGAGTCTTGGGAATTGGTTGGGAAAGAGGAAAGTTGATGGAAATCAGGAGAAATGTGTGGTACCCACCAATGATATAAGACCTAGATGAAACTCTATGCATGAGTAAGCGCAGTGGAAGGTAAGACTATGATAGTCGGTTGGACTAGTTGGGTCCATTGTGGTAAATGGACAGCAGTAGTGTAGACATAAGAAATGTAACCAGAAAAGGTAAAGTAAATGGATCAGAGGTGTCATATGCTTTGGCTATGTTGGGAACTATTGCTCTCAATGACTATGCATAAATAAGGAAGTTCTCTTAACCTAGACCTTATGTTATCTGGTAATTATTTTATGATCATGATTATGTTGAAGTTTATATATGTATACATGTATGTATGTATGTCGATGTCTGACAGGATCATGATTGTTTTATGCTAATGTTTATATATGTATTTATGTATCCATGTATCTATGTTATTGTCTGACAGGGTTGTCAGGGATTCTTGTAGAGGAATGATTTCTTATGCAGGAGAACGACATGAAGAGGTTCTTGGTCTTATGAGGAATCAATTGGGAAGAGTAGTCACAACAAATATACGAGGTCAGTATCATGTGGATATGAATTGATATTGTATACTTGTATTATTCCTATGTTTATGTTATGACAGGTAATGTTGAAGGATACATTAGCAAAGTGAAAGCAATATGGTTTGCGACATGCTAGGGTAAGCATGGATAAGGCACGGGAAGCAAGGTTTCTTCATAAGGACAGTATGGTTTTGGATGTGTGGTACTACTATTGTGCATATATTGTATATGTTGTACATGTTTCATATATGATGTGTGCACATGCGATGTTGTGTATACATAGCATGTGTACATGTTATTTATGCAATGCGTTGTACAGGATGGTACAAATAGGGTTGCATGAATATTGCATATGGGGTGTTGTATACATATTGTATTGTCTTCATGATGTATATGTGGCATGTGTTCATATGGTGCTCTGTGCATGTTGGATATGCAGTGCGATGAGCCCCAAAAATGGGTAACTTTATGGGCTCATTTTGCCTATTATTCTTGATTAATCCACCATTCTTCATAATTTTATGCAGGCTTTTGAATATATTTATGTTAATTGAATGAGTGAGAATAGTCACTTGACCACAAAGGCTAATACGTGCTTATTGCATATTTTTGGACATCTTTTGGACCAAGGTCAGGCATTTATGAGCAAATTGGCAGCCAAATACGAAGGAACAAGGTTGAGGATTTGTAGGAGGGGTGTCTCCTGCACTAATTGACCCCTTCCTCGAGTTCTCCACCATCAGCTTGGAGTTCAACAGCCCACCAAAAATGATTTCAGGGGCCAGCCAAGCAAGTTTAGTGAAGTGGCTGATTAACTGCAATTTTGGGCATCCAAGCTCCTAAAGTTAAGGAGGACTATTGGGAGTCCTCGTGTTGCATAAGTAGGAAGGCTTCAAGCCTTGGTAGTTTAGCTATTGAAAAATTGATTTTCACACTTTAGTGCAGCTCTGCATTTCAGCTCATTTTCGAGCTCTTGTTGTAAATAGTTTTGTGACATGACTATTATTTTGGATTAATGAAGATGAATCTCACTTTGCACCAGCTCTGAGCTTTCTTAGGAGGCTGTAGCTCTTTGAGTTGGGCCCAACACAAGTGCCAGTACCTCCTCTATGTACTTTTATGTGTTTTCTTGCATTCATAGAATAGTTTCTGTTATTTAGGTTAAAATCTTACTTTGTTACTTAGGATTGTTTTGATGATTAAGATAGTTTTTTTATGCTTCAGGTTGATTTGACAGTTTGGTAACAGAAAAGATCTACAAAAAGGCCATCAATCAGTCCTTGATCTCATTTCTCCCTCCTTGGGACCATGAGTTGAGACCAAGGCATACTTGCTGCCACAAAAACATTGTTTTTGCCTTCCAATGCAATTTCTAGTGTTAGATTTTAAGTTGGAAAAGTTGATATTAGTTGTGTTTTCATGTTTGGATCTATTCTTGCTTAGTTTCCATAGCTATCTTGCATGATTTCCTGTCTATAAACTTTTGTTCATCATGTTTCTAGTTTTTAGGTCAGATTAGGTCAAAATAGATAGATCTCTGGGTTTTTTCAGCCTTTGTTCAATCAGTTTTGGAAAATAGTGTGCAGAGCACCTGTGATACATCCCTACCTACCCTTCCTCCATCATACAACCTGTTCTAGCCCCTAATTCTAGATTTCTCCCCTTCATTTGCCACACTTTTCCAATTTGCCCTAATTTCTACATTTTTGTGCAACATTGCTCTCTCCACCCTTGAACAAATCCAACCACCTTCATCACTCCTTAGCTTCATTTACCAGGTCCTAGACCCCTTAAAATCCTTATTCATCCTTCATTTCCACTTTCCCACCATTTTTCCACCATCAACCCTCCAAAATCCACTTTCGGTCTATTCTTGTAGAACTTCCATTAGAACCCCTATAGACTTCCTGTAGAAGTTCACGCGAGCAGTTTTTTCGAGATTTGATCACTGTGGAATTCTATAGAAGGGTTCTAGGCACCCCTTAGGCCCTCTTCTCACCTTCCCAACCTCCTGCAAGTGCCCACTCCATTTCCTTTCACCAATAAACCCCTGCACAATAAAAATAGTTAAAGCACATGCATAATAATTCTACAAAATTACTCAAAAATACAAAAAGATGCTTTTTCCATATTTTCCTTTAGAAGTAGCTTAGACACATGCATATTACCTTTCCAAGAGGAAATGGCATCCATTTCAGCAACTTTCATCTCTTTTCTTGCACCAGTAGGGTTAGTCAGTAAAACTAAGGTTTTCTAGGGTTTGCATTTCCTTTCAGCTTTCCGCTTCTTTCTGCAAGTAGACTAGCCTCTTTTGAGTTAGCTTTCATCCATCACAATTAAAAGCTTCTTCTAAGAACTCATAGAAGTTGGCTTAAGCTCCTAGCGAACTTGTGCCAGTTGATCAAATGACAGCCTGCAGTAAGAGCTAGTACTTGTGCATATAGCATTGTCGCTTCCAAGTTTGTTATGAACTACCAGGTTGATAAAAGTAAATAAGGGAGTCCCAAGAGTTGCAGCATCATTGCTGCAATACTGGAGCCCACCATATTTTTGGCACCATTGTAGGGGAAGCGTCAGAGTATTTGTGATTACTGTTTTTCCTCTATTTTCTACTGCAACATTCTGCTAAGTAGTTTATTTCCGCAAAAGTAGATTAGAAATTTCCTGCTTTCATTTCCTTTCAGCAAGTGTGGATTAGATATTTCCTGCTTTCATAGATTAGCATTTCAATTCCGCAATTTCCATTCTGCAAGTGTAGATTAGCATTTCATTCCACAATTTCAATTATGCAAGCGTAGATTAGCATTTCAATTCTGCAAGCATAGATTAGCATTTCATTTCTGCAATTTCAATTATGCAAGCGTAGCTTAGCATTTCAATTTTGCAATTTCATTTCAGCAGCATAGATTAGTCATTTCCTGCTTTCATTTCAATTCTGCAATTTTCGTTCCAGCAAGGTTTATTTTAGTTAGTTGCAATTTGTTGTTCAATTAATTTTAGTTTTGCAGGTACAAGCAAAAAAAAAATAAAATTCAACCAAAAATATTTCATTTCATGCCTCGTAGGAATAGAGACAATTCAGGAAAATTCCTACCCAACACCCCTACTACATCACTGAGTCACCCTTCTCTCTTCTTTGGTGGCAGTGATCCAA
Organism: Pinus taeda; assembly: GCA_000404065.3. Classification (NCBI taxonomy): domain Eukaryota; kingdom Viridiplantae; phylum Streptophyta; class Pinopsida; order Pinales; family Pinaceae; genus Pinus; species Pinus taeda. The sequence continues at coordinate 507,899 of APFE031397097.1, read as the reverse complement.
AAGAACCTATAGGTGAACCTCCAGAAATATACAAAGATCCTATAACAGAAGAAGAGCAAGAAAACATTCCTCCTGAGACCATGGCTAAACACAGAAATGGTATAGGAAATGAGGAGAGAATAGAAGGCGCCTTTCCTATCTGAGAGACCAATGGGGACACAAAAATGAAAAACATAAGTCCCTCAGCCTTACCTCACTTCCATGGATTGACCACTGAAGACCCTGATACCTTCTTGTTT
>APFE031397097.1:490611-506824 GCA_000404065.3 Pinus taeda | reverse complement strand
TTGACCACTGAAGACCCTGATACCTTCTTGTTTGAGTTTGTTGTCCTTTGTCGAACTTATGACTATGCAGAAGACAAGCAAAAGTTGAAACTCTTTCCCTCTACCCTCAAGGATGTAGCACTACGTTGGTTCATGGGGTTACCTAGAAACAGTATCACAACTTGGGCTCAGATGCAGCAATCCTTTAACAAAAAATACCAAGATTACTATAGGTCAAAGGAAACAAAGGGAGAAATATTTCGGATGACCATGGGAAGTGATGAATCTTTAAAAGACTATGAAGAAAGGTTCCAACTTAGTTATAAAAGGGCCAGGTGCACACTTGACCCCAAATATCTGAAGCTGATTCTACTCTGAGGAGTCCCTGAAGACCTTTTAGATACCCTCCATTTGCTGGCTAGGGGATACATATACCAACTACCTTATGATGACATAAAGACTGTGTTTAGAAACCATTCTAGGGCAGCCCGGAAAAGAGGTAGGGGGAGTCAACTTTTACCTAGTGCCACCTTTTCCAAACATGAGTTTGCAAATCAGATGGAAGACCTTAAAAGTGAGGTGAGACAGACCATTGCCATGCAAATGGATACCTTACGAATCTAACAGAAACAAGAGGAAGCTGAGAGGGCTTTGGCCATCTTTTGTCCTAGATGTACAAGGAAGCATCCTAGGAATGAGTGTCCATTGCACTCCGTAGAGGTATGTTTCATTTGTGAGGCAGACCACCCTACAAACCAGTGCCCAACCTTACCTGGACTTAAAGCTATGTACCAAGGGGCTGAAGGAGCCACTGAACCACTCTACTTCCTAAACCAAAGGAGGCCACATGGACCCAAACCGTACCATCAGGGAATGCAAGGGACATCCCAGACTTATTACAACCCCAACCAATCCACACACATACCTTCTTGGGGTCCCCTTGCTCATCCTTCCTGGTCTGCACCCCCTTCTTGGTCATATCCATCTCAATACCATACTCAACCTGCTGCTCATTCGTTTCATTCTCATGTTCAGTCACAACCTCAATGGAATGCACCTCAACAGGGGTGGAGGCCCCAGTACAACTCTCCTCCTACTATTTTGCCTCCACCACCTGCTCAACCACAACCATTACCTCTTGCTCCTCCGAGACAACCCCAGATGCCTACTCAACTGAACCCAAACCCTAATAACAAACAGGCCCAGTAGGTATATACTAGGGAGACCACATGCCCTACCTATGCTATGGAGATTCAGGAGATCAACCTACGATCTGGGAAGGTCCTCCTAGATAGCCAACCTCCTCCTAAGCAGGATGAGAAAGAAAAACAGGAAAGTGAACCCAAAGCCATTCCACCCTTTCTTGAGAGACTAGCTAGAACCATGCAACCAAACATAGAAGAGACTAAACTTCTGGGAGAACTTAAACAGTTATGCATAAAAATACTTCTCCAAGTCATAAAAGATGTACCAATCTACAAAAAATTAATCAAAGAGAAGTGTTTCAGGCACCCAGGCAAGTGCAAGAGAGATGCCCCAACTATCAATGTCATAGGACAATTGTCCGACCTAATTTTGGGACAAGTAATCTATCCAAAATATCTGGACCCTGGGAGTCCTGTAGTCAATGTACACATCAATGGCACCATAATCCCCCACACCCTGATTGATCTAGGGGCTGCCATTAATGTGATGACCAGGGACACTATGCTCAAACTCAACCTTTAGAGTTCCCTAAGAAAGACCTCGACAGTACTGCAGTTAGCAGACCACTCCACCGTGACCCTCGAGGGGATTGTGGAAGATGTCATGGTCTCCATTGATTCTTGGGTGTACCCTGCAGACTTCTTGGTCCTCCAGCTAAAGGTGGAACTCACTAGATACCTCCTCATTTTGGGAAGGCCTTAGTTAGCTACTGCAAATGCTTACATCAGTTGTCGAGCTGGGAGCATGAACATTAAGAATGGGCCTATGTCCAAACAGCTAGTCCTATATCCTCCTGCCCAACCTCTACTAGAACATCACTTACCTCTCTAGTTGGAGGAGGAAGATGAGGATGAAGTCTACTTTGCACCATTGTGCACAGGGGAAGCCACCATGGGAGGTCCTCAAACTGAGGATGACCTTATTGAGAATTTGATTCAAAATCCACCTCCCATTGTGCTACCATTAGAAGAGTTGGTAGAAGACACCCAAGCCAGTGCTTTAGTGGATCTCTATGTGGTTGATCCAACCTCTCTCTGAGTTAAGAATGTGGAATTTGGCCCTGAAAGAACCTTGAAGATCAACTCATACCTATCCCCCTCTCAGAAGAAAGAGTTGTATAGCTTATTGAACAGCCATTTGGATGCTTTTGCTTGGAGCTATAAGGAGATGAAAGCAGTCCACCCTTCAATCTATACCCATCACAGTTATATTGAAGAGGATTGTAAACTAGTCGGGTAGCCTCAAAGGAGAATGAATCCAGCTCTTAAGGACATTGTCAAAGAAGAACTGCAAAAGTTGCTGGATGCAAGATTCATCTACCCCATCTCTGGCAGCAAGTTGGTTTCTCCTCTGGTGCTTGTGCCCAAGAAAAACAAGAAGTGGAGAATTTGTGTAGATTATCGAGAACTTAACAAAGCTACCAAGAAGGACCATTTCCCTTTGCCGTTCAAGATCAAGTGTTAGATGGCATGGCAGGGAAGAAGTTATTTTCCTTCCTATATGGGTTTAGCGGGTATAATTAGATCCAAATCAACCCGGAAGACCAAGATAAGACCACTTTCACTTTTCCATGGGCTACCTTTACCTACCGGGTCCTTCCCTTCGGGTTATGCAATGCTTCTGCCACTTTCCAGAGAGCAGTACTGAGTATATTCGCTGAACTGGTTCATGATTCAGTGGAAATCTATATGGATGACTTTACCCCTTATGGTTGTAACTTCCAAGAAGCATTGACTAACCTGGGAAAAGTTTTAACCAAGTGTATTGAAATGAACCTGTCCCTCAGCCCTGAAAAATGTGAATTCTTAATGACTGAAGGGATCGTGCTAGGTCATACAATTTTTTAGCAAGGATTACAGGTGGATACCAACAAGATTGCTATCATCCAAAGGGTCCCACCTCCTCAAAAGGTAAGAGATGTTCGGAGTTTTCTAGGCTTAGCAGGATATTATAGAAGATTCATTAAAGATTTCAATAAGCTAGCCTCTCCATTGTTTGGTCTTTTGGGGAAAGATGTTGAGTTTATATGGACTGACAACTGTCAAGAGGCTCTGGATGCATTAAAAGGTAAGCTAGTAACTGCCCCAATCTTGAGAGGTCCAAACTGGGCCCTACCTTTCCACATTCATACAGATGCCTTGAACAAAGCCATAGGAGCAGCCTTAGGACAAGTTAAAGAGAAGCTACCATATGCCATATATTTTGTCAGTAAAAACCTGTCCAAAGCAGAGTTAAACTATATTGTAACCGAGAAAGAGCTCCTAGCTGTAGTCCATTCCCTAAACAAGTTCAGACACTATATCACTGTTTATCAAACATTCGTACACACTGATCATGCTACAATTAGCTATTTGATGAATAAACCTAATGTAAATGCTCATATCATTAGATGGTTACTTTTATTGCAGCAATTTGATTTGACCATTGTTGATAAGCCAGGTAAGGAAAATGTTGTTGCTAACTTTCTGTCGAGACTATATTTGCCTGCAAGTAAAGAAGGGATGGTGGATGATCAAATGCTAGATGAACACCTATTTGCTATTTCAGTACTCTCTCCATGGTTTGCTAATATAGCAAATTACTTGGTTTCAGCGTCGTTTCCACCACACCTATCCTCAAAAGAGAAGACCAAGATCGTGAGGAAACATTCCCCATTCACTTGGATTGGGGGCAACCTGTTTAAACTTGGCCCATATCAAATTTTGAGGTGTTGTGTCTGGGAGGAGGAAGTTTTTGACATCCTCCTAATCTGTCATGATGGGCCCTGTGGAGGCCACTTTGCAGCAAAAAGAACTGCCTTCAAAATTCTATAGGCAGGGTACTATTGTCCCACTCTTCATCAAGATGTCAGGAGATACATCAGCCAATGTGACCGATGTCAAAGGATGGGGAAACCAACTCCAAGGGATGAGATGCCCCTACAACCTCAAGTGACTTTTGAGCCATTTGAGAAGTGGGGCATGGACTTTGTGGGTCCTATCAACCCTCCTTCAAACAAAAGTCTTACATCATTGTGTGCACGGACTACCTGATGAAGTGGGCGGAAACAAAGGCAATCAAGGCAGCAACATAAGAAAAAGTAGTTGAGTTTTTGAGGGAAAATATCTTCTACAAGTTTGGCTACCCAAGAGAATTAGTCACAGATCAAGGAAGTGAGTTTACCTCCAACCTGATTGAAGACTACTCACTCATGACAAGATTAAGCACAGAACTTCCACCCCTTATCATCTGCAAGCAAATGGACAGGTGGAAGTCACTAATAGAGCTTTGGAAGAGATTTTGACTAAATTAGTGAGCAGCAGCAGAAAATATTGGGCAGATCGCTTGGTTGAGGCCACCTGGGCCTATAACACTATTTGGAAAACTACAACAGGTTTCACACCCTATGAGCTGGTCTACGAGAAGAAGGCTTTGTTGTCCATATAATTTGAATATAACACATTGAGGTTGGCAGCTCAGCTGGACCTAGATCTCAGCCATGCACAACAGGAAAGATTACTGCAGCTGAATGGATTAGATGAACAGAGAATGCGGGCCCTTCTCCACTCAGAGGTAGTCCAACTTCAAAGAAAGATATGGCATGATCGGCACCTTAAAGAGAAGCAATTTCAACCAGGATATTGGGCACTGTTATATAATTCAAGATACAAGGATTTCAAAGGAAAGCTGAGGACAAGATGGCTGGGACCATATACAGTGGAGAAATGCAATGACAATGGTTCATTCCTTATCAGGACCATTGATGAAGAAGCCATCCCCATGCTCGTCAATGGGCATTGATTGAAAATCTACAGGAAGCGCCTTTCTAAGCAGGATTTCATTGAAACTCTGGGTAAATCAGTGCTGGTAGTGGAGCAGGCCCTTGTATCCACTCCATCCACACCTTGAACACAAAAAATAATAATAATAATAATAATAACAATAATAATAAAATAAAAAAAGGAGAGAGAAAATAAACCTAATTTCTGTTGAATAAATTGCAGGTTGCAGAAAAGTTATTACAGGGTTTGGGAGGATCGCACAAAACAAAGACAGAGGTCATAACCAGGCTGCAAGCATCCCTCACAATCCATTCCTCCATGATCATTACCCTTTCCTAAGATTTGGTCTCATTTGGGCTAAGATTTCACCTTCTACAGGAAATTCTGTATCTTCTACAAGAAGATCTTGTAGAACCTACAGAAAAGCCAAAATTGATCTTAGAAGAAGATCCAAAGGTTGGGAATCTGTCTATGAGACCTGTAAACCTCCTTGCTTCCATCCATCACCATATGTCACCCTTTTTCCATCTCTATACACCTCCATTTCACTCATTTTTATGTCACTACATAGTCACACACATAAATCCTGTTTCCTTCATGCTGCCAGTAAAAAAATTAATGACAAATCAAAGCAACAGTTTTTCACTCACCATACTTGATACCCTCCATCTAGACTCTTTATCAGCCAAGACCCTCGTCAATAGTGTAGCCCTGCTCATTCTAGCTTGCATTCCAGGAGGAGAAGTAGCTACAGGACATCCTACAGGATTCCTATAGCAGCTGATCCCTCTGAAAGACATACTCCAGAGACAGGGACAGCGAAGCATGGCATATGAAACATGCATGGAGCTCTACTTGAATGTGTGAACATCAGCAATAGCCCGAGGCTAAGCATGCAATGCGCAAGCAACAACAGCAAATGAAGAAATGGGTTCCAAAATCCGAAATTTGCATAACACAGCCACAACTACGTAGATAAGTGCCTAAACTCATTCTTCAATTACATAAATCACATTTCAAGGTTGCATGACTATGGGAATGGTTCGGATTGAATGGAATCGGTGGCCAGTCAACTGGCCACCCTTGGCCAGTTACACATCCTCGTGGAATCCAAACGAGCCCCGTTAAATTCAAAATTGTCGATTAGATGCGCAGCCAGCACATGTGGAGTGTCCATTCAGGAAGAAATCGTCAGGACTGGTAGTGGTGGCGACAGATAATGAGAGAAAGGGAGGTGATGGCGGTAAGATGGCATGGAGAAACATTATGGATATGATGTAGGATCAATGGTCCGGTCCGGCCACCTCATCCCCTCACCACGAATCATGCCCGCAGTTAAAAGACAGCTCATTTGAAACTTCGGCACCCTTTGTTCATTCTCCACTCACGATGTTCTCGACTAGAGTACGCATCCACCGCTTCCAGAGCAGTTAATCAGTCATCCTCCACCATTTTTCTGCCTGTTTTCGAAAATATCCCACCTATCGATCTCTACCGGGAGCACAGTTTCATTCTACAGGAGCCAAGAGATTTCTACAGGAAGGGTTCTACGGGAAAGGCAGAGAACAGCTCTACGGAAAGGAAACTTAGGATTTTTGTCAGAATTCAAGCTCAAAACGAGGTAGGCTCAGGAAAACTTTTTTGTGCATGATTTGTTTGAGTAAGGTGGTAAATTGAACACGACAATAGATTGGAAAGGAGAGTGGAAGTCTGCCTGTGCATTAAAAAAAGTGAAAGTCTTCCTGCATATTTCCCTGAGTCTACACAGTTTTTTCTCTCTTTGCATTTGAAATCTCCCCATCCTTTTTCAAATCCTCCTATAAGAAAGATACATGCAGCAGTAAAGGCCAGCCTCTGTGTGTGTGTGTGAAAAAACGAATGTGCATATCTATCTGCGTGCTGAGAAAAGAACCTGTGTCCTTATCCTCTGTTCTATAGAAAAATTCTTTCTTTTCAAAACGAGGAAGTCAAATTCAGGGTGGCAGTAGTTTAAAATAGGAGAATTATTGCCATTTGATATTGCAAAGAAGCACCCGGGACATTCCTTCTTGTATTCAGAAGAAATTGAATTCAACTATCTTTCAGTGATTGACCATTTTTTTCCCACCTTAGCATTTTCTTTTCTGGTTAAAACATAAAACGAACACTCAACACTATGCCAGGAGGATTCATAAGGAAAGAACCCTCAGACTCTAGAAAATTGCACAAGCACCCTGAGGTGGTGGACCTTTTCACCAGGGAAAACTGGATATCCTTCTTTAACAGAATTCAGGGTTATGATGAGGAGATAACTGAAGAGTTTTTGATGTCCCTGAGACCACATTCAAAGACACATGCCACAGTTAGTTTTAGGGGTTTGACCCTAGAACTTACACATGATCTCATCAATAGAATTATTGGTATACCATTGGGGCTCCCTTGGAGCAAAGAGGAAAGATCATTGGGACAAGTTGCTAAGAAAACATTTTTTCTTCCTGAGGAGCATCTTGTAGAAGACAAAAACAGGGTTAAAAGGACAAGCTTGCCTCCTCTCTAGAGTGAAGTTAGTTATCAAATAATCAAGTATATCACATATGAAGGGAGGTTTGGCATCATTTATAGATACCATTTCAGGTTGCTACATGAATTAAGGTATGGGATGGACTTGCCTCTAGCTAAAAAACTGAGCATCCCATATTTCCTCCTTTAGTCCTTAATTGAATGTGGTACAAAGCTAAATGTGGTGGAAGATGCTTTACACACCTATACTATCCCCATAGCTTGGGAAATCTTTAGAAATATGTCCAGGGATGATGACTTTAGAACTTTGGCTGAGAACATCACCCCATCCACCAGTGATGAGGGGGAGCAAACTGAAGAAATTGAGAAGAACAATGATGAGGGAGCACAAGACATTCAAGCAGAGGGAAAAATAGAGGAAGAACATAAAGAAAAAGAAGAAATTGACAAGACTGCTGAGCCTAAAACAGAGAAAGAGGCAACAACAAGAATAGAGAAGGGAAAATGGACACAGATTGGGAAGGAAAAGGTTGAGAAAGCCCAAAAGAAGACTGCCACAGCCAAAGCAAGCACCCAACAAGAGAAGAAAAAGACACACCCTAAGATATCAGTAACACAGGCAGAAACAGTGGGCATAGATATTTCTACAGGAAGTGAAGGAAAAGAACAGCAGCAAGAGGAATCCTCCAAAAAGTTGGCACGGGAAGTAGCAGTTGTGCTTGCTGCATTAACCACACCTACAAAACAAAAAGAAAAAAGAAAGAGGCAACCCTCCATGTACTTTAAAGCCAAAAGAAGCACAAGGATCAAAGTGGGAAAACCCCAACCACAATCAAAGGAACTAATTGTCATTGAGGACATAACCACTAAACAGAAGGAAGAGTCTCCTTCCAAGATATCTATCACCTATGAAAGAGGAAGCCCAAAAATCTCCACATGAAGAGAGAGAATTAGGATGATGGACTCAAAGGCAACTCTACATGAAGCTGAAACATCTCTATAGAAAACTCTAGCCAAGTTAAAAGAGACTGAGAAATTGGAGGAGAAGGCAGCCAGCCAATCACAAGGAGAAGACAAGACCGAGGAGATACCGGAACTGAGCCCTCAGCCTAGCTTGGGCTCATATTACAACTTGTTAGAAAGTGGGAAGATCATCCCACAAAAGTTTGTTGTACCACTTTTCTTTGCATTGGAAGAGAAACGGGTTAGGACTCACACTTGGATGAGAATTGCCAAATCCAAGGGAGTTGCAGACATAGGCCACCTAGAAGAACAGCTAAAAGAATCAAGAAGAGAGTTGGCCATGGTGAGGCACATAGAAAGCAGTAAAAGAGCCAAATTACAGGAGGAGAATGTGTTGCTGAAAAAGTAGTTGCAGCTACAGGAAGGTCATAAGGAAGATAGGCAGTCCATTTTGGGAGGGCAGTAGCAGCAAGAAGAACCTCCACCAGACAAGGAAACAACTGAGAAATAGAAAAGAGAGGAAAAGTTACAAGCTAATGTTGAGATGCTGACAAAACTGCTACAGGAAAAGGAGTCTTAGGTAGCAGAAGAAATACAGGGTTTAAAACAATAGTTGCAAGAAAAAGAAGCCCAAATGGCCTGCATGGCCAGCTGGGAAATAGAAGCCTTACAATGTAGGCAACTTGCTAAGCTCTATGCATTATATCTTAAAGATCAATGGTTGCAATTTCAAATTAACACATTGGCCAAAAGAGGCATCATTCCATTCTAGAATTCCAATCAGTTTATGTATTTGTGTGACAATAGCTCAGCTGAAGATAAGGCCAAGTTAGCAGAATTCTATTTACACAACTTGGCACTTCCAAACATGAATCTAAGGGATCCCAATGCTGCATTGGGAGATGCACAACTCATGGCTATGACTTCTTGGTTAAGCCATGAGGAAAATAGGGTAGCAGAAATTCGAAAGTTTATGGACAGGGAGCTAAGTGAGCCACTCATGATCAAGGCAGAACCATAATATCCCTCAGCTTTAGTATATGTGCATCAACACCTGGCCAACAACCCTCAAGTCCTCCCAGACTACGTTGAAAGGCAAGCTCAGGTCATTTCTCACTTTGAAGACATGGAAATATTGTTTGGTGATAATTGCATTCATGCTTGCACAAGGAGATGGAACACATTGTCCCATAGTCTGAAAATGAGAGAATACCACTCCCCGACCATAATGAGGGAGACTTTGGCAAGAGTACCACTTTGTAAACAGTCAATGAAAAATCTGAAGGCCAACTGGATTGGCCTAAAGTTCAGTCCTCCATTACTTTTAGGACTACTGGAAGGGGTCAAAGAAGAAGAAGAACTCTGGCAATGGGAGGAAGTAGAGAGAAAAGTAGGGTTTCATGACCGAGAAGAGGACATCACCTAGGAAGCCTGGGATGTCAGAGAGGCAGTCAAAGCAATCAAAGATGATGAACTGGATTAGTTGCTCAGAGGATGAGCAACACATTCAGCAGGGGGTGATGATGAGCCCCAAAAATGGGTAACTTTATGGGCTCATTTTGCCTATTATTCTCGATTAATGCACCATTCTTCATAATTTTATGCATGCTTTTGAATATATTTTTGTTAATTGAAGAATGAGAATAGTCACTTGACCACAAAGGCTAATACGTGCTTATTGCAAATTTTTGGACATCTTTTGGACCAAGGTCAGGCATTTATGAGAAAATTGGAAACCAAATATGAAGGAACAAGGTTGAGGATTGGTAGGAGGGGTGTCTCTTGCACTAAATGACCCCTTCCTTGAGTTCTCCACCATCAGCTCGGAGTTCAACAACCCACCAACGATTATTTCAAGGGGCAGCTGAGTAGGTTTAGTGAAGTGGCTGATTAACTGCAGTTTTGGGCAGCCAAGCTCCTAAAGTTAAGGAGGATTGTTGGGAGTCCTCATGTTGCATAACTAGGAAGGCTTCAAGCCATGATAGTTTAGCTATTGAACAATTGATTTTCGCACTTTAGTGCAGCTCTGCATTTCAGCTCATTTTCGAGCTCTTGTTGTAAACAGTTTTGTGACATGACTATTATTTTGGATTAATGAAGATGAATCTCACTTTGCACCAGCTCTGAACTTTCTTAGCAGGTTGTAGCTCTTGGGGTTGGGCCCAACCCAAGTGCCAGTACCTCCTTTGTGTACTTTTATGTGTTTTCTTGCATTCATATAATAGTTTCTATTATTTAGGTTAAAATCTTGCTTTGTTACTTAGGATTGTTTTGATGATTAAGATAGTTTTTTTATGCTTCAGGTTGATTTGACAGTTTGGAAATAGAAAAGATCTACAAAAAGGCCATCAAGTAGTCCTTGATCTCATATCTCCCTACTTGGGACCATGAGCTGAGACCAAGGAATACTTGCTACCACAAAAACATTGTTTTTGCCTTCAAATGCAACTGCTAGTGTTAGATTTTAAGTTGGAAAAGTTGATATCAGTTGTGTTTTCATGTTTGGATCTATTCTTTCTTAGTTTCCATAGCTATCTTGCATGATTTCATGTCTATAAACTTATGTTCATCATGTTTCTGGTTTTTAGGTCAGATTAGGTCAAAATAGATAGATCTCTGGGTTTTTTTCAACCTTTGTTCAAAGAGTTTTGGAAAATAGTGTGTAGAGCACCTATGATACATCCCTACCTACCTTTCCTCCATCGTACAACCTGTTCTAGCCCCTAATTCCATATTTCTCCCCTTCATTTACCACACTTTTCCAATTTGCCCTAATTTCTACATTTTTGTGCAACATTGCTCTCTCCACCCTTGAACAAACCTGACCACCTTCATCACTCTTTAGCTTAATTTTCCAGATCCTAGACCCCTTAACATCCTTATCCATCCTTCATTTCCACTTTCCCACCATTTTTCCACCATCAACCCTCCAAAATCCACTTTCGGCCTATTCCTGTAGAACCCCTGCAAACTTCCTGTAGAAGTTCACGCGAGTAGTTTTTTCGAGATCTGATCACTGTGAAATTCTCTAGAAGGGTGCTAGGGACCCCTTAAGCCCTCTTCTCACCTTCCCAACATCCTACAAGTGCCCACTCCATTTCCTTTCGCAAATAAAACCCTACAGAGTAAAAAATAGTTAAAGCACATGCACAATAATTCTGCAAAATTACTCAAAAATACAAAAAGATGATTTTTCTGTATTTTCCTTCAGAAGTAGCTTAGACACATGCATTTTAATTTTCCAAGAGACAATGGCATCCATTTCAGCAACTTTCATCTCTTTTCTCGCACCAGTAGGGTTAGTCAGTAAAACTAGGGTTTGATAGGGTTTGCATTTCATTTCAACTTTCCGCTTCTTTCTGCAAGTAGACTAGCCTCTTTTGAGTTAAATTTCATCCATCACAGTTAAAAGCTTCTTCTAAGAACTCATAGAAGTTGGCTTAAGCTCCTAGCGAACTTGTGCCAGCTGATCAAGTGACAACCTGCAGTAAGAGCTAGTACTTGTGCATATAGCATAGTCGCTTCCAAGTTTGTTACGAACTACCGGGTTGATAAAAGTAAAGAAGGGAGTCCCAGGAATTGCAGCATCATTGCTGCAATACTGGAGCCCACCATCTTTTTGGCGTCATTGCCGGGGAAGCTTCAAAGCATTTGTGATTACTACTTTTATTCTATTTTCTACTGCAACATTCTGCTAAGTAGTTTATTTCCGCAAAAGTAGATTAGACATTTCTTGTTTTCATTTCATTTCAACAAGTGTGGATTAGATATTTCCCGCTTTCATAGATTAGCATTTCAATTCTGCAATTTCCATTCTGCAAGCATAAATTAGCATTTCAATTCCGCAATTTCAATTCTGCAAGCATGGATTACCATTTCAATTCCGTAATTTCAATTCTGCAAGTGTAGATTAGCATTTCATTTCTGCAATTTCAATTCTACAAGCGTAGCTTAGCATTTCAATTCTGCAATTTCATTTCAGCAGCATAGATTAATCATTTCCTGCTTTCATTTCATTTCTGTAATTTCATTCCAGCAAGGTTTATTTTAGTTAGTTGCAATTTGTTGTTCAATTAATCTCAGTTTTGCAGGTACAAAAATAAATAAATAAAAAAATCAACCAAAAATCTTTCATTTCATGCCTTGTAGGAATAGAGACAATTTAGGAAAATTCCTACCCAACACCCCCACCACATCACTGAGTCACCCTTCTCTCTTCTTTGGTGGCAGTGATCCAGAAGAACCTATAAGTGAACCTCCAGAGATATACGAAGATAATATAACAGAAGAAGAGCAAGAAAACATTCCTCCTGAGACCATGGCTGAACACAGAAACCGTATAGGCAATGAGGATAGAAAAAAAGGCACCTTTCCGATTCGAGAGACCAATGGGGACACAAAAATGAAAAAAATAAGTCCCTCAGCCTTACCTCACTTCCATGGATTGACCACTGAATACCCTAATACCTTCTTGTTTGAGTTTGTTGTCCTTTGTTGAACTTATGACTATGCAGAAGATAAGTAAAAGTTGAAACTCTTTCCCTCTACCCTCAAGGATGCAACACTACGCTAGTTCATGGGGTTACCTGGAAACAGTATCACAACTTGGGCTCAGATGCAGCAACCCTTTCACAACAAATATCGGGATTATTGTAGGTCAAAGGAAACAAAGGGAGAAATCTTTCGGATGACCATGGGAAGTGATGAATCTTTAGAAGACAATGAAGAAAGGTTCCAACTCAGTTATAAAAGGGCTAGGTGCACACTTGACCCTGAATCTCTGAAGCTGGTTCTGCTCCGAGGAGTCCCTGAAGACCTTCTAGATACCCTCCATTTGCTGTCTGGGGGAGACATCTAGCAACCACCTTATGATGACATAAAGACTGTGTTTAGAAACCATTCTAGGGCAGCCCAAAAAAGAGGTAGGGGGAGTCAACTTTTAGCCAGTGCCACCTTTTCCAAACATGAGTTTGCAAATCAGATGGAAGACCTTAAAAGTGAGGTGAGACAGACCATTGCGATGCAAATCGATACCTTCTGAATCTAACAGAAGCAAGAGGAAGTTGAGAGGGCTTTGGTCATCTTTTCTCCCAGATGTACAAGCAAGCATCCTAGGAACGAGTGTCACTTGCACTCTGTAGAGGTATGTTTTGTTTGTGAGGCAGACCACCCTACAAACCAATGCCCAACCTTACCCGGACTTAAAGCTATGTACCAAGGGGCTAAAGGAGCCACTGAACCACTCTACTTCCTAAACCAAAGGAGGCCACATTGACCCAGACCGTACCATCAGGGAATGCAAGGGACATCCCAGACTTATTACAACCCCAACCAATCCACTCATATACCTTCTTGGGGTCCCCCTGCTCATCCTTCCTAGTTCATACCCGCTCCTTGGTCATATCCATCTCAATACCATACTCAACCTGCTGCTTGTTCATTTCATTCTCATGTTTAGTCACAACCTCATTGGAATGCACCTCAACAGGGATGGAGGCCCTAGTACAACTCTCCTCCCTCTATTTTGCCTCCACCACCTGCTCAACCACAACCATTACCTCCTGCTCCTCCGAGACAACCCCAGATTCCTGCTCAACCGAACCCGAACCCCAATAATAGACAGGCCCAACAAGTATATACTAGGGAGACAACATTCCCTACCTATGCTATGGAGATTCAAGAGATCAACCTACGATCTGGGAAGGTCCTCCGAGATATCCAACCTCCTCCTAAGGAGGATGAGGAAGAAAAACTAGAAATTGAACCCAAAGCCATTCCACCCTTTCCTGAGAGACTAACCAGAACCACACAACCAAACCCAGAAGAGACTGAAATTCTGGGAGAACTTAAACAGTTATGTGTAAAAATACCACTTCTCCAGGCAATAAAATATGTACCAATCTACAAAAAATTGATCAAAGAGAAGTGTTTCAAGCACCCAAGCAGGCGCAAGGGAGATGCCCCAACTATCAATGTCATAGGACAACTGTTCGACCAGATGTTGGGACAAGTAATCTATCCAAAATATCTGGACCCTGGGAGTCCTATAGTCGATGTCCACATCAATTGCACCATAATACCCCACACCCTTATTAATATAGGTGTTTCCATTAATGTGATGACCAGGGACACTATGCTCATACTCAACCTTCAGGGTTCCCTAAGAAAGACCTCGACAGTACTGCAGTTAGCAGGCCGCTCCATCGTGAACCCCGAGGGGATTGTGGAAGATGTGATGGTCTCCATTGATTTTTGGGAGTACCCTGCAGACTTCTTGGTCCTCCAGCCAAAGGCGAAACTCACTGGATACCCCTTCATTTTGGGAAGGCCTTGGTTAGCTACTGCAGATTCTTACATCAGTTGTCGAGCTAGGAGCATGACCATTAAGAATGAACCTATGTCCAAACAGCTAGTCCTATATCCTCCTACCCAAACTCTACTAGAACATGACTTACCTTCTCAATGCTCACATGTATGTTAATGAATTTGCAACATTCTTCAAAATGTTCATCTTCACCGATAACACCTTTTTGTCTTCAATCATATATCTCATAAAGTGATATTGAACATCAATATGCTTTGTCTTCAAATGATAATATGGACATGAAGACATCAATCAGGTAGATGATATCATCTACATATATTACAATGAATTAGGATGTAGAACAAATGAACATGAATACATCATTCCGACATGGTGATTAATAACCTATTCGTATAGCTTGTTATACCAAACCAATACATGAACACAATCTATATAACCATACTACTTCCTTGCTTGCATGAGTTGTTGCCATGTATTTAGCTTTTGTAGTTGAGAGTGTCGCTATAGACTATCTCTTACACATCCAACTAATTTCTCCTCCAACTAGGTTAAACACATACCCACTTGTAGATGTTTTCTTATACAAATCCACTACATAGTCTACATCAACAAATCCATGTATGTCCAACACTCCATCAAATCCAAATCTTCCTTAGTAACACAACTCATAGCTAGTAGTGTCATGCAAATAGCTAAATATCCTCTAAATTGATGTCCAATGCTCCTTCCTTGGTTTTGGCATATACCTTCCCAATACTCCCAATGCATTTGTAATGTCTAGTGTAGAAGAAACCATTGCATACATGAAACTTCAAATTGCACTGGTATATGGAATATGATACATGCTCTTTTCCTCTTCTTGTTTGTTGGGATGTTGATCTACAAATAAATTTACACCTACAAGAATAGGCACCTTCACTGGTTTACATTCTTGCATATTAAGTATTTATAATATTGTCTCCACATACTTCCTCTCATTTAACCAAAGTTTCCTATTTTCTAGATCTCTCTTAATTTATATTCCCAAAATAATATTTTTAACACCAATATCTTTCATTTAAAATTTAAAGTACAACTAAGTTTTCACTTCCTAGATGATTTCCCTATCAATTCCAATCAGCAACATATCATGTACAGATAAGACCATATAAATAACATGATAACCATTTATTTAAATTACAAACAGTGATCCACTTTTCTCCTTCTGAATCCAAGTCCTCATATATAAGTATCAAATTTTTGATACCGCATCCTTGGTGATTGTTTTAACCGATATAGAAAAAAAATCATCCTATATACTAGCTCTTTCTTTCCCTTAATAGTAAATCCTTCTAGCTACTTCATGTAGATTTCTTCTTCCAAATCCCTATGTAGGGATGATGTTGGTGAGCCCCAGTATTGTAGCAATAATGCTACAACTCCTGGGGCTTCCTGTCTCTTAATTTTATCAACCCAGTAGTTCGTACAAACTTGGAAGCGG
>APFE031397097.1:464121-490591 GCA_000404065.3 Pinus taeda | reverse complement strand
GTCCACAAGGAGAGCTTGAGAAAGAGCTGAAAGCAAAACTAATCCATGGCCTACAAATCAAATTACAAACTAGCTAACTAATGGCTAAAACAAAATGACTAACTAGCTACAAAAATGACTAACCACTAGCTAACCAAAAATGACTAACTCCTAGCTATAAAATGGCTATCAAATGGCTAACCAAAATGAGGCCCTAAGCCCTCTTATTTATACAAATTGAGGACCCAACAGTCCTCTTAAAAGTTAGGGACTTGGCTGCCCAAGACTTGTAGTTAACAGCAGTCCAACTTGACTTGTTTGGTTGCCCTTGTGCTCATTGATTTGGTGGCCTTTGAACTCCGAGCTGATGGTGGAGAATTCGAGGTAAGGACCCATAAATGAGGGGGACACATTCCTACAAATCCTCTAGCTTGTTCTCCCACGAATTTGGTTGCCAAGTGCTCATTAAGACCTTCAATTTTGTCTCCAAGTTGACCAACAAGGCTACACAAAGCACCCATTAGACTTGTTGGCATAATGACTAACCAAATTCACTCTATTAACATAAAAATAATCAAAAACATGCAATAAACAAATGAGAATGGTGGACTAAGCCAAATTAGGAAGTTGAATGAGCCCAAATAATTGTACATTTTTTGGGCTCATCAGATGTCTTCATGTCCATTTTTTATACTTAAAAATCAAAATCAATGGAAACAAATAAAATAAATATAATAGAAATTAACTTGGAAACAAGAGAAAAAATATCACCAAAGTTAATTCCCTCTACCTATGAATAATCGGTTGCTATTGGTTGATCTTTGTATTTTTCCACACTTTCTTTTACATTCAATTTATTCTTAAACACCCATTTTCCACCAATGGGATTTCTACCATCCATCAAATCCACTAGATCCCAAGCCCAATATTGTTCAAAGTTGCCATGTCTTCAACCATGGCCTTTTTCTAGAGTTTTCCATCCCCTGAATCCACTACTACCCTAACAGTTCTAGAATCATCATCAATAATAAACAAAGAAAAATTTAAATGGAAATCAAATCAAGTATACATTTCTAGCTACCTTCTTTACTAAATTAATCTCCTCAGTGTTGGAGTCTATGGTTCTTATTTTTATTATTCATGTTCTTATATAGAGTTTGATTCATCATCCTTTGGTTCTTATTTTTATTATTCATGTTCTTATATAGAGTTTGATTCATCATCCTTCAATTTAATATATCTTCTTTGGTTCTTTCTCCATTTGTAGAACTTCCTATTTCATAACATCTTTGATTTCTCTATAACCATAGCTCTATTATACACAACTTTCTTATTTTCTAGGGTCCAAAACTTATAACCTTTCAAACCATCTTTATATCCAATAAAGATACACTTTTCATATTTCTTATCCAACTTATTCTTATTCGCGTTTGGAACATGTAAATAAGCATCATAGCCAAATATCCTAAGATGTTTAACAGAATGTTTCTTACCATTCTATACCTCATGTGGGGTCTTGTGATCCAATTCTGATGAGGGTGATTTATTTACTAGATAACACATAATGTCCATTACCTTTACCCAGAAATCCTATCCTGACCCAAAACCATTTAGCATGCTCCTTTATTTCTCCATCAACGTCGTGTTCATCCTTTCTTCAATTCCATTTTTTAGAGTTATGGAGTATTCTCCTACCTTTTTATACTACAATTCTTACAAAATTCTTTGAATTCATCCCTTTAGAATTATCAACCATTATCTATCCTTGACACCCTAATATTCCTCTCTGTCTAATTTTTCATAAGAGCCTTAAACTCTTTGAATCTTTCAAAGACTTCAAATTCCTTCCTAAGGAAATAAATCCATGTATTCCTCGAGAATTCATCTATAAATGAGACATATTACATATATTTTCCTACTTATCGAACTCACACAATTTCAAACACATAATTGTGCACCAAGTGTAATATTCCCTCTACCCTCACAACACTAGAGGATAATCTTACTCGATTTTGATTCCCATATAATTTATGTTCACAGAAATCAAAATAAACTTTCAATTAGACATAATTCTACCATATCATTACCATGTAGTCCTTGAAGGTCTTTCTCTCTGATATGTCCCATTATTTAATGCCACATCATAGTAAAAGTGATTCACTAACAATGCTTCCTAGCAGCTTATACATATTTCCAATTTGAACTCCCTCAACAATACCATTGCACATTAAACCATCATACAAGTATCCTTTTCAAACATTGGTTTTATACTTGCAACACTCATCTTACTTACAAAAATTAAATTTTTGGCCAATCCTAGGATGTGCAAAACATCAGGGATCTTTCTAATCCTTCCACCCATTAGCTTCCACATGAATTTTCCTCATTATAAGATTTTGGCTATCGAGTCATCTCCTATAAAAAAATTAGCACCATCATATCTTTCATACTTGTAAAAACACACATTGTGAGGTGACATATGAAAGGATACAACTAAATCACCTAGCCAAGCCTCATGATCCACATGTGTACTTGAAGAAGCCACATACTCACCCCCTCATTCATTAGAGGATGTTTTTTCATTCTATAGAGGGAGCATGTGCATATCCCTTCCCTTTCTCAGTAATTTTAAATCTATAACTTTTCTTGTAATGCCCTTCTTTTCGACATTTCCAGCATACCTTAACATAATTTTCTAGAGATTTATACCTTCCTCTAGATTTAGATCTCCAACTGTAGGAATTATTTGTATTTATGTTCTAGGAGCATATTCTTTTTTTTTTTTTTTTACAAGAATGGTTATGGGATTTCATTAACTGATTGGCTAACACCCTCAAATTCGGTTACAGGAGAAGGAACAGAATTCTGTATGGCTTTCCAACAAGAGGAATAAAGCTCCTACTCTTTTTAGCTTCCTTTTTTTACATTTGGTATAGTGAGCTTTTGCTGCTAATTTCCCGAGTTGAAAGATACAAACAAACTGCTGTAAAATAAAGAAATAAAACATGACTCTTTAAGGGATTGGTTCCCAAAGGGTTTCCTTGTCTCTGAGAATAGTGCCAGCATCTAAGTGAATTGCCTTGTTAGCCTCAATGTCAGCTTCTTTGTTATTGTTTCTTAAAACATGAAAGTAATTCAGATTTAGGGACTTTGTCATGCCTTTGATCCTTGTAATTATCCTTGCTAGTTGCAGATCCATTGGGTTGGAATTGTTCACCACTGCATTTATGATAACCTGGGAGTCTCCAAAGACATTTGCCTCCTCGAGTCCCAGCTCTTTGAGGAGTTTGATACCTTGGAAGAGGGCCATCGCCTCAACTTGTATGCTTGAGGAATGGCCTAATCCTTAAGAAAATCTGTGTGAAGAAGTGCCATCTGGATTAATGATAAGCCCTCCCGCGCCAGCAATTCCTGGATTCCCTTTTGTTTCCCCATCAAAGAAGAGAGAGGGAAGTGGTTGATTGGACGGCCAGTACTGAAAGTCTTCTTCGTTTTTCCTGATTTTCCATTCTTTGAGGGATGAAGAGGAGCTGCTCGATTTTTGAAATTTGAAATTGAGAACAGATCCCAAATCTTTGTCCTGATGACTTAGATTAAAATCATCTCCCTTGCCTTCCAGCCACTCGACTAGCTGACTTTTCACTGAGTTGGCAACTATTTTGTAGTCTTGTTCCTTGCTCCAGAATATTCTTTTGTTCCTTTACAACCAGACATGCCAACTGATAAATTTAGGCAAAGCACTCCATGCTGATCTGATTGTTATATTTTTTGGAAGTGGGCCTGGATATCTGGTCATCCAGCCTGCGAACAGTTCCGAAATTGAGGTGGGGAAAGTGAACTTGTATTTCCAGGACACAAGAAACTCCTGCCAAATAGAGACTGTGAACTTGCACTCGACCATGAGATGAAAGGCGGTTTTTGAGTTTTATTTGCACAACATGCAGCGAGAGGGCCCATAGATGCCCCTTTTCTAGAGCCTGTCTTCTGTGAGAATTTTTTGATGGCAGAGAAGCCAACAGAAGTGGTATATTTTTGGGATCGAAGGGATTTTCCATATGCCAACCTATGGGGCAAGATTGGGGGGCACGTGGGGACGCTCAAGACACTTAGTGTATCCCTAAGCTATAGTGTAGCCTGCCCGAGTTTAGCCCCAACCTCTTATGTCCTGCCTGCGCGCATGAGTAGGAGCCTACCCATGTAAATTCGTGTCGAGCGTAGCCAAATCTGAGTGTAGTACGGGAGGAACAAGGAGCTGCTTCCAACCCGCCCAGGCATCCTCCTTCCAAGTCGATACATCCCACAGAGTATTGATGTTCTCCTCAGACGTCCACCACTTCAAATCTGATGTGCCTCTCAGCTCAGCCAATGGAGGTCTACCCAGGGTACTATCATTCCACAAATGAATTCGTTTACCATTCCCTGGGATCCAGAAAGTGTAATTGCTTATCAGCAAGCCAATTATGTTGATGAACATACTGAGAGGAGTTCTGAGTTGATTTTTGGGTTGTTCCAAGCATCTGAGTCTAGTTCCTCTAAAGTATTTCCTCCACATTGCAACCTGTACCCAACCTGGATTAGGCGCTATGATTTTCCAAATCAATTTGGCTCCCATGGCTAGATTTTGGACTCTGAGATCTTTGAAATTCAATCATCCCTCGTAAATTGGCTTGGTGACTATTTCCCAATTGACTAGGGAAATTCTCTTCTCATTTTGTTTGCCTCCTTTCCAAAAGAACTGTCTAATTAGCTCCTCCATCCTTTTGATGATTCCAACAGATGCCAGAACGACTGAGAATTTGAATAACGAAAGATTGTTGAGCACTGCCTTAATGAGCACTGATTTTCCAGCAATATTGAGCCAAGAAGATCCCCAGGCTTGCATTTTTGTTTTGAATTTGTCTAGTTGCGGGTACCAGTCTTTACTCAAGGCCCTCCTATGGAAAATTAGCAGCCCAAGATATTTAAAAGAGGACCAGGTAACAAAGGCTGCAAATCCTAGGCCTCTGGCTATTGAGTTTGCAGTTGAAACAGGGATATTCCTACAGTATATATTGCATTTGTCCTTGTTTAATACGCTGCCTGAAGCCAGCGATCTTTTTTACCCTTCTTGCAATGCACAAGCCAGCGATTTCATGATCTTGTTGCTTTTTATCTAGGTAGACGCTGAGGATAGAGGCCTGAAGGACGAATAGGAGGGGTGAAAGGGGACACCCCTGCCTCAGCCCTCTTGAGGCTTTGAAAAAATCAGCCGCCCTCCCATTCACCAGGGGGGCAATCCAAGGTTCTAAAATACATGCTCTGATCCACTTGATGAAGTTTTGACCGAACCCCAGTTTATGTAGCACATCAAACAAAAACTTATGTCTAACATGATCAAATGCATTTGCTAGGTCTAATTTAATAGCCATACCTTTTTCTTTTCGATGAAGGCTAGAGTGGATTGCCTCTTGAACCAGCGCGAAATTGTCAACGAGTTGTCTGCCCTAAATAAATCCACCTTGGTTATCTCAGATGATTTTGGGGAGAATTATTTTCAACCTGTTTGCTATCACTTTGGTTATAATTTTGTATCCAATATTGCATAAAGAAATTGGGCTAAATCTGCTGAAAGAATTTGCTCCTTTCTCTTTGGGAATGAGGGCGAGAAAGGCTGAATTTGTGAAGCCTCCAATCTTCTGGTAGTCTTGGGACTTCTGAATCATTTTGAGGAACTCCTTCTCAACGATCTACCAACAGGTTTGGAGAAATCTAGGCGTGAAACCATCCGATCTTGGAGCTTTGTCGGGATCCACTGCGAAAAGGGCCTCCTTGACTTCCTTGGGCGTGATTATGCTTTCAAGTGCCTGGTTCATCTTGGAGGTGATAAGGCTAGGGATAGCGTCCAACAAGCTTTCGTTATGCTCAACTAATAGATCCTCCCTATACAGCTTCCCAAAGTGTTCTGAGGCTGCCTTTTTTATGCATGTAAAGTCCTTCAAGACGTTGTTTTCTTCTTTTATTTCCATGATGGAATTACGCCCTTTCCTGGCTTGGGTTTGTTTATGAAAAAAGGAGGAGTTTCTATCGCCAGATTTAAGCCAAAGACTTCTAGACTTGAGCCTCCAATATTCCTCTTCTACCAGGCAGGATTTATGGAAAATTTGCTAGAGCCTGGCCTCCTTTCCAACTCTTCTTTAGTAATTCCAGCTGCTTCAAGATGAAGGTGTTGACTTTCTAGCTCGGTTTGGATTTTTTTCCTTTGCATAGCAAGGTTGGGTAGGGTCTTAGCCCAATTTTTTAACATGGCTTTAATTCTTCTGAGTTTTTCCTCCCAAATAAAGAAGGCGGATCCCTTGACAGGGTCCTTCCAGCAGTCTCTGACCTTTTCCATGAACTCTGCCTCTTTGATCCAGAGAGAGCTGAATCTGAAAGGGATAGGCCCCAGGTCCTTGGGGGTCAGTAACTCTAGGCTAATGGGCTTGTGATCTGATACGCTGTTGTGGAGAATGCGTGTTCTAGCTTCTAGTCCAAGAAGCAGGAAGGAGTTATGCACCAAAAATCTGTCAACTCTTGCCGCTATGTGACCCGGGCCAACTCTCTTGTTTAACCATGTGAACTTGCCAGTAGTCGGTTTAATGTCAATCAGATCCCAATCTTGCATGATATCTTCCACTAATTCTCATGCCGGATCCCTGACTATACTGCCTCCTCTTTTTTCTGATGAGAGGAGGGTGAGGTTGAGATCTTCGGCTATGATTATATTCTCCAAATTTTCTAGATCTGCCAAGTCTATGATGGAGTCCCAGCATGATTTTTTCTCCCCTGCATTGTTAGGAGCATATACATTGACCAGACAAATAATTTCCTTAGATTCTAAGTGTTGCAATTTTAACAAAATCCAATGCATGTTCAGGGACTCAGAGATTAAAGAGAATTTATTTGGATTCCAGAGCGATCCAAGTCCTCCCAATGCTCCACGTGCAGAGGTTGCTTGCACTCCGTCTTTTTGCCAAAATTTTTTGCTTACCTGGAGGAAGGTTGAATCCTCCAATTTAGTCTCCTGGATGAGAAGAATATTAGGGGCTTCCAGTCTTATTAAGCTCTTCATAGCTTCTTCCTTGGCTTTGGTGCCCATTCCCCTACAATTCTAGGAGACTATCTTCATCATTTACTTTTGTTGTGATGAGCTCCTTTAGAGCTCTGGGTTTGGATCATCTTCATCTTCGAGGTTTTTGCTAGAAGTTTCTCTAGCGTCGGTTGGCTGCCCTGAAGCTTGTCTTTGTATGTTTCTTGATCTCTTTTTTCCTTTGTTGACATTCCCCCTCTTGTGGATATTCTAGGGGTAGACTGTGATTCCCCTATTTCCCCTTCTTCCTCCAAATCCTCGGACTCTTGGGTTTCCTCTTCTTCTTCTGACATCTTCCCTTTGGATCTCTCCAGTACACTTGTGGATTTAGGTGGAGAGGTCTCCTTCAGAATTTCTGGCTCCTGCATATTCATGATTTCAGATCCCAGGATCTCAAATTTGTTCCCTTGGCTTTCCTTGGCTGGATTCTGAGCAAGCCCCACTTGTGGAGCTCTAGAATTTGAATTTTCTCTCTTCTGGAGTGAAGTTTTGGGTCACTTTACCTAATTCCAACCTTCTTCCTTCCCTTTTTCTTCTACCCCTTTGGTCGGGCAGTCTCTGGTGAAGTGTCTGTAGACGTGACACTTCCGGCGTTTGAAAGGCAGTTGTTCATAGTCCAATTTCTGTACATGCGTCCAGGGACCTACCATTATTTTGATGGCTTCTAGTAGTCTGACCTCCAGATCTACCTTCACACAAATTCTAGTGCAATCGTACTAGACTTTATTGTTGGCTTTGTCTATGAACTTCCCAAGAGAGTTTCCTATATGTTTCAAAGAGTCCCAATTCCAGCAGTGAACGGGGAGGTTGGGGAGCCTTACCCAGACCAGGGCCACTTAAGGCACGTCCACCACCGGATTGAAGTCTGGCGTACATTTATTTAACTATAGACCTTGAGGGCCCATGAAGTAGGGGCCATTCCTGAAAATGAGATCCTTTCCCTCTTTTTCAGAAAATTCGAATAAGAAGTATCCTCTTCCAAGGAAGAGGTTACCTTGTTTTTATCAACGGAGCCCAATTTCTAGCAACCCAGTTCTCCGTTGATTTCGGGGAAGGCCAGAGACCTGTGAACCGACTAACCAGAGCACGATCTGCCAAGGATAAAGCTACCTAGATCAGAACTTCAGGCAGAAGGGCGATCTCGGGGATATCTTCTAGATTTTTCACGAACTTAGCGGCTTCTACACATTTCTTCTTGGGCAGAGAGGCCAGCAAAGATCTGAAGGCCTCAGTAGTGAAGGGCAGAGGAGGGGAGGAAGACCCCTGGGGGGGAGTTAGCTCCTCCATGGAGGGCCAGCAGATCTAACCCTAGACGGTCGCAGGTTGAAGTAGAGCCCTCGGCGGACACGCCCGCAGGGATCGGAATACCCAGAGGGTAGGCGTGGATGCAGACTTCCAAACTCGCGGATTGCGGATCTCACGGGTTGTAAAGTGGGAGCTGAGCACTAATTAAAAATATATGTTCTAGGAGCATATTCTTACAAACAAAGAATCTATTCTAAATTTTCATGTTTTTCTGCCTCATCTCCTATAGCAACAAGGATGAGACTATTTCATCAAAACTTAAAGTAGTTGCATTACTACCTATGGAAATAATTAGACTTTCCCACAAGTCTTGTAAAGAACACAACAAACAAATACAGTTATAATCATCTAAAATATTAATATCAATAGAAAATATTTGAGTTACCATAATATTGAAGAATTTTATATTCTCTATCACTAAGAATACATCCTTCATCCTCGGGCTATACAACTCTTTGTGTAGGAACAATTTTTTCACTAGGGACTTATGCTGATACAAAGCCCTAACTTGTTCCAAAAATTCTTTGTTGTATATTCTCCTAAAACATTCAATAATACTAAATATGAGAGGAATAACCATATTGTGCTATTTTCCTTCAGATCCAACTTGTTCCAATCTTCTATGGACATATTGTTCAGTGAAAAACCTAGATCCACAATGATCCATTGATCTTTGTCTACCCGAAAATACTCCTTTTTGAGCTTCCATGGCTTAAAACTCTATTCATTGAATTTATCAATCTCTATCTTTGAATTTCTCACCATTTCTTTTCACCACAAGAACCAATTCCGTAGATATCCCACCATCACAGGGTCTAGCACATGTTTGAGACAAACTCCTTAGCCACAAAGACATCCCCTTGAATCCAAAATTGCTATGACACCAAATGTAGGTTTTAACCATATACAACTAATTTATACAAACAAATTGCAAATGAAACATAAAATATCATATAGCAAACATACACATTAACATGGAGATTTTACTATCAAAACCAAAACTAGGAAAACCAGAAATAATTTTCAATATATATTCTTCTTTATAGTATTACAATAGCACATACATACGTACACGCACACACATATATATCGCACGACATCCATAAATTTCTAATCCATTTATCATGGATTAGAATGCAACCATAGTTCCTTAATTGAAATTAAAATACCATGGGAAAAACCACCATGCGTCTCAAAACTTCTAAAGGAAAAAATGGTGTGTTGAAAACCACCTAAAATGGATGCAAAACCTCACCCAATTTTTTTTATTTTTCTTTTTTTTTGGTGGTTGGGTGGGGAGAGGAAAGGCATTGCCCCTATGCCTTACACAACATACAACATCTGAATATATTCATGCAAAGAATATATCACATACCCAAAAAAAAAATGGAAATCTATACCTTCCATATAAGAGAAACCTTTTGTGACCAGTTTGGCTTTATACCTTTTAACATTACCATCAACTCCTTTATTCAATTAAACTATA
This sequence comes from Pinus taeda, assembly GCA_000404065.3. Classification (NCBI taxonomy): domain Eukaryota; kingdom Viridiplantae; phylum Streptophyta; class Pinopsida; order Pinales; family Pinaceae; genus Pinus; species Pinus taeda. The sequence continues at coordinate 480,716 of APFE031397097.1, read as the reverse complement.
GACTCGTTTACATCCAACAACCTTTATATCTCTAGGAAGTTATACCAAGTCCCAAGTTCTATTTTTCTCCAATGCATCCATTTCTTCTTTCATAGCCACCTTCCATTTGTCTTAATTAATATCATCTATTTCTTCTTGATATAAATAAGGTTCCCCATCATCAATAACCAAAGACATAGATGAATTGAAATTGGTATAGCTTCTAGGATGATTTATCTCCCATGTAAAACTTCCCAGTGTTGGTTACAGAATTTCCACATTTTCTTGAATACATTTAGCATATATAACTTCTTTATCATCAAAAGATTCTTCTTGATTCCTTGTGTCTGTAGATGGTTGGGTCTCCAACTAAATTTGTTGGTTTAATGGTACCTATTCCTATTTCAAATCAACTTCTATATTGTCTAATTTAATTAGAGAAGATTCATCAAATATCACATCTCTACTAATTATGATCTTATGGGTAGTAGGATCCCACACTTTATATCCCCTAGCTTCATAATCATAACCAACAAAGATTTTTTTTTGATATAGGGTCTAACTTAGAGTGTTAATTCTTAGAAGTACATAAGCTTCACAACCAAAAAAAAAAAATTGAAGAATCCAAGAATGACCTATCCATACCTCTTCCTGGATTTTATAATTTATTGCAATTGTTTGTGATTGATTTACAAATATAACAAGCATTATTGATTGCTTCCACCCACAACTATTGTTGCAAATTTGCATTGTTTAACATGCTTCTTGCTCTTTCTAGAAGAGTCTTGTTCATGTCTTTTTCTATGCCATTTTGCTAGGGATTATACACAATGGTTTTGCGTCTTATAATCCCATCTTATTTGCAATACTTTTCAAATTTTAAAGAAGTGAACTCTCCTACATTATCCATTCTTAAACATTGCATTGTTTTGTCATTTTACTTTTCTACCATACCTTTAAATTGTTCAAATGTATTAAACACGTCAACTTTCCTTTTCAAAACATAAACCCACACTTTTCTATAGAAATCATCTATAAATGTTATCAAATAGGATGATCCTCCAAAAAAATAGTATAGGATGACCCCCAAACATTAGAATGGATATAATCGATAATTCATTTACTAACATGTTAGCCTGATTTAAACTTATCTAAACTATTTTCCAAATATACAATATTCGCATAAATTAAAATTCAAAGATTTTAAGTTTGGAAGCAATTTGTGATTAATCAGTACTTGTATTACTTTATTGTTCATATGACCCAATTGATGATTCCATAAACAAGTCGATTTAATCACCTCCTCAAATACCATTATTGCTTCATTGATCTGAGTACTTCCATCCAGCTTGTAAAGATTTCATGTTTTATTATCCTTCATAAACACTAAAGCTCCCTTAGACACCATCAATGCTCCACCTTGTCCTATAAACTTATGACCTCCATAATCCAAATATCCTAAAGAGATTAAATTCCTCTTTAGTTCAAGGACATGTCTAACATTAGCTAATGTTCTGATAATACCATCAAACATTTTAATTTCGAGACTCCTAACCCCAAAATTATTACAAGAAATATTATTTCCCACAAGAACAATTCCACCATTAATAGCTTCATATGAAGAAAACCAATTTCTGTGTGGAAACATATAAAGAGAAGTGCCAAAATCTAATAACCAATCTTCATACTATTGAGGAACATTACTAATAGACAAAAACTTCATTAATCATTTATGGACATGATTCAACCTGATTTTCTTCATTTGTGGAGTCTACCTTACATTATTGTCTCTTCTAACAATCCTTTTGAGATGCTCTGTCTTTTTAAAACACCAACATCTAAGTTTTCTCTTTTTTCCTTTCAACTTTGATCTATATGTAACTCTCAAATTTTCTCCTCTTTCCTTTGACCAAACTCTAGCCACCATTTCTTTCGATATGGAGGTTTTAATATTTTATTTCCTCCTCGCCTCCTCAAATAACAACACTCCAACAAGAAATTCAAATTCAAGAGTATCAACTATACTAAATTTAACTGAGGTTACCAAATCATCCCACAATTAAAGTAATGAACAAAATAGTGTGGCCATCTTATCTTCACCATTGAACTTAATATCCATAATACTCAACTGGAAAGTAAGAGTTAAATACATTCAAACAATATCAAATTTGTGTACCTTCTTTCATTTTTAGATTGCATCATTACCCCTTCAAGTAGATATGATTCACCAAGGACCTTGTCACATAAAGGCCTTCCATCTTGCTCCATAAGCTTGGTGTTGTTACTTCACTAACAATGTTAAACAAAACATCATCTATAAGACATAATTCAATAGTATTGAGTGCTCTGGCATCCAAGCCTTCCCACTCTTCATCAATTATAGCTACATGTTTCTTCCTCCTTCTGTCTAACACCTTATGCAACCCTTGTACTAAAAAATCATGCATTTTTAGTTTCCATAATTCAAAACTATTTTTTCCATTACATTTTTCAACTTCGAATTTAGTATTCATCACAATCTCCATTATTATCTACATAGAGACTCTCCCTCCAAATCAATTTTTATTATGTGTCAATTCAAAAACATTGTTTCGCAAACTCAATTGATTTCTTGAATATATATATATTATATATATATATATATTATATATTCAACAAAAAAGCAAATTTTAAAATGTTGTACTACCACATTAAAAATTTGTACTCAATTTTTTGTGTGGCTCCTCAGTTGGACCCAACTTCCACCATAACACAACAGCCTATGAAAATCCACTCAGTTTACGGTTATTAAAATAAATGGCATCCTCTTTCCTCCACCACACATGACTCTCTATGTGACTTCTCATTTGCAAAGTTCTCTTCATGACCTATTTTCACGTGATGGATCTTTTTTCTTTAGCAACAGACTAGTTTCAAGTTTTGAAGTCTCTATTTAGCCAAAATGATTCACATGGTTTGGAAAATTTGTGTGGTTTTACCTTCTTCATGCATTTATTCTCTCCACTTCCATGGATTTCATCTCCACAATCCCACTTGAACTCTTATATGGCTAAGATTTAAGTGGGTTATTCCACCTCCACAAGTTTCTTTTCAGCAGCTAGGGTTTTACTTACACGACTTGAATTTGTTGTGTGGCCTCCTAATAGCCCTTTAAAATAGGCCCTATAAACCCTCATGGATTCACAATAACTATTCTTTAATGGTGACTCTATGCACCTTGGTTTCTCCTCCATGTGACTAATGTGACAGACTCTCTAGAACTCGTCTTAGAACTAACTCACTTAGAACTCGGCCCCAATGCATTCTTGGTCTTGTAATATGGTTGCTCAAGATATCCAATTTATAACTTGACTCTATGTTATGATACCACTTGTTGGTTTTCAGTGTCTATAAAGAAAATTAACATGAGCAAATAATAATTACAAGATTCGGCATAATACAGAATACCCAAAATTTACATGGTAAAACCCTGATAGTTTATCAGGGAAACCTCCATGGGGTAAGGTAAGGTATTTTATTATTCAAGAGGAACTTAAAATCAGACTTACTTCTATTCAACTCTTGGGCTTCAGTAGAAGTTAAATAGGCACAATTTAAAAAACTATCATCAATTTCTTTTTAATGTAACCACCACTTGTTGGTTTTCAGAGCCTACAAAAAAATTAACATTAGCATAGAAATAATGACAAGATTTAAAATAATACAAAATACCTAAAATTTTCATAGTAAAACCCTGATAGTTTATTAGGGAAACATCCATGGGGCAAGGTAAGGCATTTTATTATTCAAGAGCAATTTACAATTGGGCTTAATTCTCTTCAAATCTTGGGCTTTAGTATAAATGAAGTAGGCACCATTAAAAAAACTATCATTGCTTTCCCATTAATCTAACCACCAAATATTTATCTCAATAAATTTTGGTTTTTAAAAATTATTTTAATTAATTTGTTGGCATATTTTAACATTAATGGTGTTGACTCAGCCAACATTGTTATTTAGATATCAAATTCTATGTTGTATATGGTGTGGTTAATAGCTTATGGAAACAACTTAGGAATCCACTAATCTCATTCTCTAAATCCTATTTGTTTTCCCTATATGGCGCATTGTAGCGCAATACCTCATCATGTAATACCTCTTCACATCATAGCATGCTTAAAGTTTTCTCTTCCATTACCTTTTGTTCTTCACATAATATCTAATTCTATTGCATAGCATCAAACCTTAGTGGTGGTTTCCCAACACTCTGAATTCTCCTATGCATGAACAGTTTTGGAAAATTCCTTCAGACTAGATCATATCCTATCATTGTTCCTCCTCAAGTCACAATCTATGCATGCACATGATGCTTAGATGTATAACTCTCACATGGTTATATAGTCATCATGTTCAAGTAGCCCTTCTTTTCTTCCCATTTTTCCACTAGCTCTATGCAATCCTCTATTACATGCTTAGTACTATTGTTGTACCCACATAACGCATGGAGTTTAATACAAAACTTGTCTAAGTTATTGACCTCACCATAATAGTAACACATGGGCTACCTTCCACCCATCCTTTTCCTCAACATCTGGATCCTCCTTTACACTGATACACATGGGTGGAAAATCCAACGGTGGAATCTGACAGTACAAATAAAATCATAATAATTGACAGAAGTTTAATTTTTTTTATTTTTTATTTTTTTATTTTTTTATCCCAACAGTCGTTGGATATCTGATGTAATTTCATTCACCGTTGAATATCCGACGTTAGTTTGATGATGTCAAATATCCAATGAATTCTAGGTTGTCATCGGATAACGACGTCGAATATCATGTTGTCATTAGATAACGACGTTGAATATCCGATGAATGCCAAGTTGTCATTAGATAATGGAAAATATCACCATTAATGGATTTTTTCACTGAATATCATATAACTTAGACATAGTTGTTATATTTGAAATATTTTTGAAAGGTTGTAGGCCTATTTTGAGGTTAATTTTTGAATAAAATCATCATTGAAAGTTTGGTGAGGAAAATGTCACATAACATTCCTCAAGGAGGCTAAAGATATGTGGGATCGACATCAGGTGCTTTGAATGATCGAAAATGTTATTTCCCTTATTAAAGATGCAAGGGATTGAATATAAGGATACTTGTAATAAAAATAGCTAAAAATCATTGTAGAGACTATGGACATGCTGAAGGCAAGCATGAATATCATCCATTAATAAGTTATTCATTATATATATTTGTATTGTAGATTCTTTTTGTAAATTTTTATATGCATATTGTATTTTAGATTATATGTCTTTGTATAGAAAATCCATGGACAAAGGAGAAGGATACGGGATAATACGAGGAAAAATGGGGAAACCTATAAAGATAGAAAAGGTCAAAAAAGGGGAAGGGGAGGAAGGGGAAGGCATGACTAGGAAGAAAGGGCAGGGATCCAGCAACTATTTATCTTCTAGCCGTCATCTCTATTGAGATTGTTTGGCCTTCTTTCAATTTCAATAGCTTCCTTGAATTTACAGTGATGGAACTGTGCAACCTTGGCGATAACCTTGGCCTCTTCAATACAAACATGCTGCTTGGTCTTTTCCACATGCTCTGCTAATGCTGAAGACTTGGTTCTCCCATGCCTTAGGTCAGCTGCATGTTCATTGACCCTTTGAAGGATGGAGCGCCCTATTTACCCGATATAGGGGGACCCACAAGAACAAGGAATCATGTAGACACCCTTCATGTCCTTAGGGTCAATATGATCCTTCATCAATCGGAGGGATTTACGAATGGCGTTGAGCAGCCTAAAGGTTGAGGGAATATTATACTTCTTAAGAGTTTGACCAATCTTGTCTGTGGTTCCCTGGACATAGGGAAGATGGACACCTAGTAGACGTTCTTTAGGTTCTTTTTTAATCACTAAATTTTTGGAGGCTTTTAGGAAAGCCTTCTGACCAAGGCGTCTACTATAGTCGTTCTCCACAAAGACGTTAAGGAGATGGGATTTCTCCTTATTGAAGCTATTATTATCAGAAATCCTAAGGGCATGAGCAGCAAGGGTGTTAAGAACACCCAATTTTTGAGCGGGGAAATGATGGGAATTGGCATGAAGATATTGCTCAGTATGTGTTTTCTTCCGAAACACTAAGTGGGAGAGGGAACCGTCATTATTCTTAGAGATAAGAATATCAAGGAAAGGGAGGAAACCATTGACTTCTTTTTCCATGGTGAACTTAATGGCAGAGGATTGACAGTTAAGGTGATTGAAGAAGAGATCCAACTCCTCTTGGCCATGGGACCAGATGACATTAGTGTCATCTACATACCTTTTCCACAGCTTGGGTAGGAGACAAGCCGAGGCTAAAGCTTTGGCTTTGAAATCTTCCATAAAAGGATTAGAAACAATAGGGCATAGGGATGAGCCCATGGCAACACCACAGGTCTGTTCAAAGAACTCACCCTCGAAACAAAAAAAAGTGGAAGTAAGACAGATCTCAACTAGCTGAGTGGTATCGGGATCTGTTAGGCGATAGATCGCTTCCAAGGCCTCCTTTATAGGGATACAAGTGTAAAGGGATACCACATCAAAGCTGATGAGAATTTCCTCAGGGTTAAGCTTTATGTCCTTAAGCTCTTTAATGAAGGATGCAGAGTCTTTTACAAGGACTCTGTATGGCCAACTAAGGTCTTAAGCTTCAGGGTAAGGAATTTAGCTAGAAGGTAGGTCGGACCACCAATAGTGTTGAAAATAGGCCTCAGGGAAGCCCCTTCTTTGTGAATCTTTGGCAACCCATATATCCTAGGGGTAATGGGACTAATCTCAATGAGTTTATGGCATAGGGAACTCACAGAGCTACTAGACTTGATGGCAAGAGCCGCAACCCTGGAAATTTACTTTAGAGGGTTCTTATAAGCTGCCCAAGAACCCTCTAAAGAAAATTTCTAGGGCTGTGGCTCTTGCCATCAAGTCTAGTAGCTCTATGAGTTCCCTATGCCATAAACTCATTAAGAGCAATCCCATTACCCCTAGGATCTATGGGTTGCCAAAGATTCACAAAAAAGGGGCTCCCCTAAGGCCTATTGTCAACACCATTGGTGGTCCGACCTACCTTCTAGCTAAATTCCTTGGCCTTAAGCTTAAGCCCTTAGTTGGTCATACAAAGTCCTTCATACAAGACTCTGTATCTTTCATTAAAGAGCTTAAGGACATAAAGCTTGACCCTGAGGACATTCTCGTCAGCTTTTATGTGGTCTCCCTTTACACTTGTATCCCTATAAAGGAGGCCTTAGAAGTGATCTATTGCCTAACAGATCTCGATACCGCTCAGCTAGTTGAGATCTGTCTCACTTCCACTTTTTTATGTTTCGAGGGTGAGTTCTTTGAACAGACCTATGGTGTTGCCATGGGCTCACCCCTATCCCCTATTATTGCTAATCTTTTGTATGGAAGATTTTGAAGCCAAAGCTTTAGCCTCGGCTCGTCTCCTACCCAAGCTGTGGAAAAGGTATGTAGATGACACTAATTTCATCTGGTCCCATGGCCAAAAGGAGTTGGATCTCTTCTTCAATCACCTCAACTGTCAATCCTCTCCATTAAGTTCACCATGGAAAAAGAAGTCAATGGTTGCCTCCCCTTCCTTGATATTCTTATCTCTAAGAATAATGACAGTTCCCTCTCCCACTCAGTGTTTCGGAAGAAAACGCATATTGAGCAGTATCTTCATGCCAATTCCCATCATTTCCCCGCTCAAAAATTGGGTGTTGTTAACACCTTCGCTACTCATGCCCTTAGGATTTCTGATAATAACAGCTTCAATAAGGAGAAATCCCATCTCGTTAATTTCTTTATGGAGAACAGCTATAGTAGACGCCTTGGTTAGAAAGCTTTCCTAAAAGCCTCAAAAAATTTAGTGATTAGAAAAGAACCTAAAGAACGTCTACTAGGTGTCCATCTTCCCTATGTCTAGGGAACCACAGACAAGATTGCTCGGATTCTTAAGAAGTATAATATTCCCTCAACCTTTAGGCCCCTCAACACCATTCGTAAATCCCTCTAATTGGTGAAGGATCAATGAACATGCAGCTGACCTAAGGCATGGGAGAACCAAGTCTTCAGCATTAGCAGAGCATGCGGAAAAGACCAAGCATCATGTTTGTATTGAAGAGGCCAAGGTTATTGCCAAGGTTGCGCAGTTCCATCACCGTAAATTTAGGGAAGCTATTGAAATTGAAAGAAGGCCAAACAATCTCAATAGAGATGACGGCTGGAAGATCAGTAGTTGTTGGATCCCTACCCTTTCTTCCTAGTCATGCATTCCCCTTCCCCTCCCCCCCCCCCCCACTTTTTTGACCTTTCTAGCTTTCTAGGTTTCCCCATATTTCCTCGTATTATCCTGTATCCTTCTCCTTTGAGCCATGGCTTTTTTATCCTCCTCGGGTTTCTCCTATGGATAATTTATTTTATTAATTGTCTTGTTCTTGACTTTCTTGTATTTAGAATTTGTCTCTCGTTCTAATATTTTTATTACTAATACCATAACAATAATATCTTAATATTATCAATCCTAGCTTGTACTAACATCCCTAGATCCATTAGATGGCTTTACTTAATATTTTGATACTAAGATTTCGCCCTTACCTTAATAAATCCAAAATTTTTTAACTACTATTCAATAATAATTTATTAATTACATTCGATTATAGTTATATTAAATCAATATTATTATAAACCCCCCCCCCCCCCCCCCCCTTTACTTGACCTAGAATTGAGTATATCTTATCCCTATTGGATTTAAAGGATTAAATAAATTAAAGGAATTAAATTAATTAAATTAAGACCAAATAAAAATATATATAAATAAAATAAAATAGAATAAGATTCAAATATATAATATATTATAATATATTGAATTAATTATTAAGAAGAAAAATTATTAATATTATATTATATATGAGTTTCACCTTTTGAATTTAAACATGATTAACATTATTTATTATTATATAATCTAGCCGTTTTTATATAGCCGTTGATGGTCACACCTAGCCGTTTGGAAGATCTGCTCTCCCTATTTATTATGCAGCCATGATCTGACTCTTCAACTTGTCCTGACGATGAACCACACTAATTGGTTCGAAATGCGTCGACAAAGGTTTTCTACATGTGATTTACGCCGAAACCCTTCTTCAATATATATATAGATATATATATATATATAGAAAGATGATTGGATGAAGATAAAATGAGTACATTTTATTTAGGTAAGATGATAATTAATCGAAAAACATTTTTTATAAAAAAATCTATATAAAAATAGAATATTTATATTGTTAAAAATATTAAATTTATAAATCGTTTTATTAAATAAAAATAATATTTTTAATTGTAAATTAATTCTTGTTATAAAATTACATTTTCTAATAAAAATTTAAACTTTGAAAATATTTTGTTACATACAAAACTATTATTTTGTCTCCAGAATCAAAGTGAAGTAATGTGTGATAATTAAAAGCATTGTTTATTTTAACTATTTCTGGTGTGAAAGTAGATTCACATCGATATCCATTGTTCATTGATATCTTGAATGTGAATGGAATCTATAAAATATTTGGAAAACAAATATATTGAAAGTGGATAATTATTAAAATTATTTTACCATTTTTTATAAGGTTGTTTGAATTTGCCTTAAAACAAGATAGCTTCAATATTTGGAAAATAATTAATATTATAATGTTTGAGTTTTTATATAATTATTTAATTAATTTTAGTTATAATGTATGGTTTGTTTATAGTTCAATGGGTTATATTTAATATTGGTTAAGTGTTATGAATTGGAAGAGATTTAGGAATTAATTCTCGAGGGTGTTTGCTTAGTATTTGATGTTATAAACCTCACTACATGTTTAAAGAAAAGAGAGTTAAAAGTACATTGATTTTTTTACCATTATGAAAAAGAGAGGAAACAAGGTGTAATGGCTCTTATACTCCAAGAAGATGCTTAACAAAAAATTTCTAAAGTCAACTACGGTTAAAACAAACTAGCCAAATAAAAGTTTTTGGCAATGTTATAAAAAGAAAGAGTCAAAAGTTCTAATTAAACCTTCAATATTTTAATTTCCTATAGTTGATTCATGTGGGAAATAAGGAAAGAGGGTAAACAATAAGTAGTTATCACCTAGTTCAACCTAGGAAATGCTCGATCATAACCTAGAAAGCAATTTGGGAAAACTATAAATGATTTGGGTAAAGCACGTAAGCTTTCCAACAAAAATTTGAGTACAAAAAGGATGTTACAACCAACATAAAATGAGTTTCCTATATTAAAATTACCCTAAAATTTTAAATTTACATCTCACTTTATTTTTCTTCAATTTAGTGATAATTTATGATAGTGGATACAAATCTATGTTTGTTGTTGTTTTTTAAATGTAACAACTATGGAGTTTATATTTTATAAAATGTTGAAGTACCTAGTCAAGTCCAGTTACATCATCCAAAAGCTTTTGAAAATAACAGTCTAAAATTCTAGAAAGAAAGCTTTAACAGTGTCCCATAGTTTAGAATTCCATAAGAGAACCAAATTGAGTACCCTAAACTGTAAATTCTTTACAAAACTCCTAGAATCATCATAGTCTTAATCATCATAGTCCTCATTTCCCTTTACGATGACATTGTCGGATTTGCTAGATAACTATGAGTGAGTCACCAACAATTGTTACCTTTTGCACCTTTTCTTCTGCTAGTAACCTAAGTCCATGCTTTAAAGCCTAGAACTCAACTTGGTTGTTGGTGGCTTCCCATATGTTGAAAATTGTAACTAAGTTTGGTCTTCATTGTAATCACAACATTATATATTATTTATAAAGAAAGAAAGAGAAAGAAAGAGAAATTATATTTTATTTTTGGAGTATGGGTTTCATACTCAAGTTTGAGTCAAAACCACCTTCTTCGTGCTTTTAGGTCTTCTAGGTATTTCTAGGTCATTCTAGCATAAAGAATAATATTGGTCATGTGTCATAGTCCCATTTGGACTCATTGTAATGAAGAAAAATGTTTATTTTATCGATAAAAATCCATGGATAAGCCTAAGACTAAGTCATCCCAAGAGCAAGATCAAGTTGGCCTGAAGGAGGGGTATTCAACCCTCAAGAAAGGTTATAAATACAAGGGAGCTCAGCCTCATTCAGACACATATCTCAAGAAAGTTTGACCTGCAATAGTGAAGGAGAAGAAGAGTAATTGGGAGGATGGAGAAGAAGAGCAGAAGTCAAAATTTTATCAAGGAAGCTTCTCTCTTGTCTCGGTAGGGTTTGTGAAGTTTCTAGTTACAGGAGGACGAAATTTTGTAGTGTTGCAGGGGGCGAAATTCTATTATAGGGGTTGAATTTGCAGTAGTAGTATCAAAGTTCTAGAAGTTTTCTCAAGGAATATTCTTGTTGGGAGAGGGGTTGGGGCTTGGAGGGTTTATTTGCTTGGGTTTTTGGGTCTTGGAAGTCTCTTTTGTAAGTAGATTCTAAAGGAGAAGAGAAGCATTTTTTTGGGTTTTCCCCTTGGAGGAATTTTGCCCTGGCTTGGAGCCTATATGTTATGTACTATGTCTCTTTGTGATATTCATTTTTTTGATAATTAATTGATGAATAGAACTAAGGAAGTAATAGAGAATCAACTAACATCACAAGTAATTATCATGGTAAGGAAAATAAGTTCTAATCTACAAGTCTCCATATATTCCAGCATGGTATCAGAGCTAAGGTGTAAGAAGGAGATTTAACATAACAGGTTTGTTGGCATTATGGCAAGGGTTATAAGGAATGGTTTCAAGGCTCTTGGAAAACTCACCACATATATCAAAAATTATCTATTGAAGATCATCTCCAAGCTCGCAAAGGAAGTAACATATGAAAGCTTGTTCTCTGCTTTATCTGGCACATTCAAGGATGAGAATGTATGGGTTACTGACAATGGCACATCTAGACATATCACAGAAGAATGTAGTCAACTCCAAACCCTATCTAAGGGAAACTCATCTCACTTTATCAAACTTGGAGACAAAAATAGTTATCTAGTGAAAGGCATTGGATTTGCATCGTTAGAGCTTGACTCAGGTGGAAGCATTCACCTCAACAAAATTTTGTATATTCTAGGTTTAATTAAAAACTTACTTTCTATTTCTTGGCTAGAGGATAAGGGTGATAGAATTTCTTTTCTTGATGGAAAGGCTTTGATTTGGGGTAAGGGATCTAGTATTAATGAAGAAAGGGTGATTGGGATTCATTAGGGGACATTGTATAGAATCTATGCACCCCTATCTCAAGCCCTAGTTCACCTAGGAGTGAGTTCTTCCGAACTATGGCATAGAAGGTTAGGACACCTTCATTATAAGATATTGCCATCTTGGATTCAAATGGTCAATGGCAACCCTGAAATAAAGGAAGATCATGAAGTTATCTATAAGGGATGTGCTCTAGGAAATAATGTAAAGAAACCATTTGCAAGTAGTGACACCAGATCAAAGGAAATGTAGAGCTCATACACTCGGATGTATGTGGACCTATGGCAATAAAATCTATTGGTGGGCATTAGTATTATGTAACCTTCATTGATGATTACCTAAGGGATACTTGGTTATACCTTCTCAAGAACAATGATGAGGTATTCAAAAAGTTTCAGGAGTTCAAGAATGAAGTGGAAAACCTAACCAAGAGAAAGATCAAAATTATAAGGTCAGACAATGGTGGAGAATACATCTCCAAAGAGTTAATAGCTTTCTGCAAGGAAGCAGGAATCAAGAGGGAGCTCACTATTCGCTATAATCCTAAATAGAATGTCGTGGCAGAAAGGAAGAATTGTACTACTGAAGAATGTGTTAGGGATATGCAAGGATGGATGAATATCTATCGAGACTTGATTTTACCAAGAGTACTACATATCCTAACCTATATATTAGTGTGGTTCAAGATGATCTAGTAATCATACTTTTGTATGTGGATGATCTACTAGTTACAAGTGTATAGCACCGGATTTAGGAATGCAAGAATTCGATATGAAGAATCTTGGGATTATGCACTATCATTTGGGACTAGAGGAATAGTTGAAGCCAGGAGAGATATATCTTCATCAAGGTAAGCATGTGATCAAGTTGCTTCAAAAGTATGGCATGATGGACTACAAGCCTATGATGAATCCTAAGGTTACCAATTTAAAGGAGTTTAGGAGTTTAGAATCTAGTCCGGTGGATCCTACTTGATACAGACAATTGATTATGTCCTTGATGTATCTAGTAAATAATCGATTGGAATTTTTTTTTGTAGTAAATGTCCTAAGTCAATTTCAAATGCAACGAAAACATGATCATTGGATTGTAGCCAAGAATATCCTAAGGTATTTATGTGGAACTATATATCATTACCTCAGGTACACAGGTAATGAATTCCAACTCGTGGGATATACAAATTCAAATTTGGGTGGTAGTGAGATAGATGGAAAAAGAATAACATGTGGATGTTTCATCCTAGGATCTTCTATTGTATCATAGATGAGAAGAAAGAAGGATACGGTTACTTTGAGTAGTGTTGAAGTTGAATATGTTGTTGCAAGCGAGGTTTGTTGGGAATCAGTTTGGCTCGGGAATTTACTATAAAACTTGTTTGAAGGACTACTTAGCCCTACATGGATACATCGTGATAAGAAAAATTGCATAAGATTTATGGAAGACCTGCAGGTGGCTCCAAACACATGTAGAAGTCCAAGAGGGCTCAGAAATGGTCAAAATTCAAAGTGTTCAAATTTCAACAAACTTAGCATCAGATCGAAGTGCTCGTCGTACTGATTCCAATGGCGTGAACAACACTCAAATTCGAGCTTGTATGGAGGAGATAGGGCCAGTCCAAGTTCAGGGTTGACTTGGCCAAGTGGTAGGGTTAATATACCTACAAATTGCACCGACAATGATCACTAGAATCTAGCCATCAAGCGGGTGAAATTGTTGCCTAGTTAATTTGTCTATGACCCTTGTTTCCGAAAAAAAAAAGATAACTAAATTGTTTAAACAAAACAATAATATATACAAAATAGGAGTGGTAGGCCACTACCCCCACCAATCGGTTGTGTATTGCTAAAATGCATTAAGAATGGGGTGGCAGGGGGTCAAGCCCCGCCACCCCTAGCTGAAGCCCTGGACCATACCACAATGACCATAACGCATCTAGGCGGCCCACTCCAATCACTTGCCACATGTCATATACACTAGGGTGGCGAGGCTCGAACACGGGTGACCAATCTAGGCAGTCCGCCTTCTGCGTGCCCCCACAATAGTACGTAACTGCCATCCCATATTCAAACTCAAATCAAAACAAACGAAAACAGATGTGACTATTAAAACATAATAGTCGCTGTTTCGGGGAGGCGAGGATTCGAACCTTATCCTTGCCCATAGCATTCGCACCCGCCACCATTGAGCCACGGGGCTCAGCCTTGGTGGCTCCGCCCCCAGAGCAATACATAAACCTTCATTCCGCAAAGACATGGGGGAGTCGTGGATGGAGCATGGAGGCTGGAACCAGGAGGTGAGGGAATGAATTGCGAATGAATTTTGAGGCAGAACCATGATGGTATGCATTCCGAGACAGATAATCTTTTGAGAATATTCCTTGATGCCTAAAAGATTCCATGGGGAGGTAAATTTTCATTTTGTCAAAATGATATGAATTTTACAGTCATTTTAACCGGAATTTCACAGGAATACGATGGTGAAATAAGAATCACCATATGAGCAATAGAGTTGTAGATTCCCAGCAGAGCAGAATCTTTGAAGAATCTTTAGGGAGTCTTCGATATTCCTTGGAGGCTGAAATTCACCAGAGTCAGAATGCAGCCAAATTTATACTCAAAATTCACATAATCTCGCAAGGACCATGATGACAAGATCAGATTTGTGATCTGAGTTGCAGATCTCCAGTCAGCTCAGAGAATGAAATCCATTTTTTGGCCAACTTCAGAGGTGAAGGTACATGAATAAGTCATGTCATGTTTTCCTTCATAATTGTTGAGATGATGTATTATGTTTTGAGATCCATGTTTGATGTCATGTTGTGGGATCAATTTTGCCACATTATGTGAGATGTATTTAGTTTTTCATGGTATGTATTGTTGTGGAGATCCCTATGTAACTATGTTGAAGGGATGCCCATTGCCACATTGTGTGAGATAATTCTAGTTTGTCATGTTGAGAGGAAGCCTTCGTGAGTGAGAATTCCTATAAGCAGAACGTCTCATGGAGAGACAAGCCACTCTTGTTTGAGGACATATGACCCTGCTATGACAAAGTGTTTTCCATGTACATCATCATCATTTCCAACATTATATGAAGCGACCAACACCACCTTGACATTGTGCCTGGAGACGTAGCCCACATTGGATGAACTCCCTTATCAAATGTGTCGTGTTCATGATTTTCTAATCGTTTTCATGTTTCCTCTTGTTTAAGAATGCACATATTTTCTTTTATGCTCTTTAAAATGCAATTCTAACAACATCACAGAAGTAAAAGATTTCGGATAATTATGGTCGTTTGAAGGATCCTGAATCACATATAGACAACAAGTACCACTACATCAAAATCTCGATACAAGATGGGGTCATGGAGTTGCACTATCTACCTACAGACGAATAGGTAGTTTACATACTGACTAAAATGATACCAAATAAGAAGCTTCATTACCAAAGAGGTAAGCTTGGTTTGGTGGATATCTCTTCCTTGATTGAGGGGGAGTGATACCAAATAGTTCTTGTCTTTATGGGTCAGGCACTAGACTAGCACTAACAATTGTAAGTCTTATTAAAGGCCATAAAGAAAGAATGGAGTCTGGAGGATTGAATAAGCATCTAGATTGGAAATTCTTATGGATGGTAGAATCTAGGGAAAGAAGTTGTTGACCGATTTTATTTCAGGATGAGGTAGGGCATCCAAGATAAAGAGTAGTCAAGGAGGACTGATATTCTTTGAGGATATAGGTTTGGGAATCCAAGATAAGAATAGTCCTAAAAGGACATATCCTGTATACATCTGGATGGGGTATGTGCCTTGAGAGGTGGTGTGGCGCTCACGTAAATCCTCCCAACATAATGCTCATAATTAAAGATGAGTTTGTCCAGCTAAGGCCTTCAAGGACAATGTTGGCTATGATAAATATGGTTGAAAAAAATATGGCTTATCAATCTGACTCTTCTTATGGGAATGCTTCAAGATTGAGAATCCGTGTACCATGAATACCTCCCTAATTAAGAGGGAGTATTGAAAATGGTAACTAGGTTCAATATTCATTGTAATCATGGTGTTAGCGCTTGGAATTCACCTAGGCTGAGATAGACAAACTCTCAAGGCTACATCAAACCATTTCACCTCGTAGCTAGCCCTACGAGGTATGAGAAGGCTCTCTCGGGTCAAAACTCGATGGATTTTGTCAATAGGATGAGTTGACCAATTAGGAACAAGGATCTTAGGCTAGTAAACTGATAAGGGGGGTTGATTTAAAGATTTTTGGTTTTTTGGTGGCATTTGGAGGGAGTGCAATTCAAGGTGCGGGGATTGAGCACAGCTTTTGCAAGGGGATCTTTGGGGCAAGGTAGGA
>APFE031397097.1:441074-458219 GCA_000404065.3 Pinus taeda | reverse complement strand
AATGTCTCTTTATGCCCAGAAATCCGCGCGCTGCCCAGATGTCCGCGCGCCTCTCCCAGATGTCCGCGCACCTCCCAGGTAACCGCGCGCTTGTAAATTTCTTCAGAAAAATGGCTCTCTCAGAGCCGCGCACCGCCCAGGTAACCGCGCACCTCTCCCAGATGTCCGCGCACACTCCCAGGCACTGAAATTGCTGGATGCTGCCCGAAATTGTCTCCTTTGCCTTTGTCTTGTAAATTCTTTTTTTGACAAATGCACAATGAGAATATTTGAAGAGGGAATTAACCTTTATATATGCTTCCATTTAAAAAAACATTAAACTCAAAAACCCACTTTATAATGTTTATACTTTGACATTCTTTTTCACACTGTTTTGGAGTCATTTTGTCCTGAAATGAGCTATTTTGATGCGTTTGACTTCGTTCTTTTTGCAGGTTGACCATCTGACGAACTGTGGAGAAGGAACCAGGGTTGTTGCCGGCACTTTAACAAATTTTCTGAGAATTTCTTTATTTTTACAAATTTGTCATGATCCTTGGACTTAAAAACAGAGTTTTTAAATCCAAGGCATAAAATGATCTGTAGCTGATGAAAGTAACAATGAAACACATGTACATACCTTCCTCTGGCTTGCTGGGCACTCACTGACCTTGACTCGTGACCTTGACATAATTTTAACTCAAAACCCTAGACCTAAGACCATGGGACCTCAAGATAAAATAATGACAAGTATGACTCAATTTCATTGTAGTATGACCTCATCCAGCAAAGCCGAGAAGGGACAAATGACTAGCTTCCTCCATTCAGTGTTATGGCATGCCTAGTGGGATGCACAATTGACACTGATGAGAGACCTAACCATGCATATGCAAAGAGCAATTGATCACTGATGGAGGGCTTAAGACCGACACTAACACATGGCATGGTATATTCTTTATAAAGAAAGAAAGAAAAAGAAATTTCATTTTATTTTTAGAGTATGGGTTTCATACTTAAGTTTGATTCTAATGAATCTTCTTTGTGCTTTTAGGTCTCTAGGTCTTTCTAAGATAGAGAATAATATTGATCATGTGTCAAATTCCCATTCGGACTCATTGTAATGAAGAAAAATATTTATTTTGTCAATAAAAATCCATGGATAAGCCCAAGACCAAGATCAAGTCGAATTAAAGGAGGTTTATTCGACCCTCAAGATTAAGTTTATAAATACAAGGGATCTCTACCTCATTTGGAAACATATCTCAAGCAAGTTAGATCTGCAATAGAGAAGGAGAAGAAGAGTAGCTAGGAGGATGAAGAAGAAGAGCAAAAGTAAAAAATTTGTCAAGGAAGCTTATCTCTTGTCTCGTTGGGGATTCTGAAGCTGTCAGTTGCCACTGCTTGAGTTTTTGTTATAGACATATACTTCTACAGGCATATATTAGTAGTAAAATAGAATAGACCTTTCCACATCTCTGTCCATTAATGGATCTAATGTTTTCCAAAAGTTGAAATTATAAAGAAATGGATTTGATTGGCAATTTGGCAGCTCAGGGACAAATTCCCTCCTTTGGACAACCTTCCTCATCTAGAAAGACCCTTCCTAGCCCTTGAAAGAATTTAATTTGGTTAAGGAAAAATGTATTTTTAAGGTTAAAACCCACATGTGCACAAAAGTACAGGTCATATTTAAAGAGAAGTTAGGCACCCCTTGGAAGCATATAAAGACAAGGCAAGTCATCCTCATTTGGACACATCACTCACACATCCATTCTTTTTCTTTTGGAGGTTCCATCTCTCTCTTATTCAGATTGGTTCGTACAGGTCTAAAACTACAGGTTTTGAGCTCACACGTACAAGAAGAAGAAATTAAGTTGAAACCATAAGGTTGGATCGAGGAAAATTTGGCTATAGCCATTGGGTTGATAGGGTGCTCCCTATGGATGGAGGGATACAACTGCATTGATTGACACTAGGTCCCTATGGCTATGACCTAGAATATTGTTAATCGTTGACCGCAAACCTAGATCAGTTTTGGAGACTTTAACTTTGATCATATTTGTCTATTCGGCTCATCTCTTAGATATTGTCTGGTTTTTATTGTTGGATAGTCAAAGGATTGACCTTTAATCTTGATTGGTGAATTGGATCATTATACTCTCTTTACTGAACATTTTATGACAATCTAATAAGAAGAAGAATTTGAAAGGATTTTCTTCCTTGTGGGGGTTTTCCCTGGTCTTTGACCAAATTTGGTGTCTCTTGTTATTTCTTTTTATTGTCTCTTATTGGCATTACATTTGTTGTTCAATCTATAATTTCTATTGATCATTGGAAGATTAAATTGTTTTGAAATATTGTGAATTGAAGATAATAAATGGGCTAAAGTGATTGTAATTACATAGAACAATGGAAAATTAACATCATATTAGAGCCAACATGAAGACAAACCCAAGGAGACAAGAGCAATCATTCTTGAAAGAAGTTAAAGGAACCTACTTGATTTGGTAAATATGTCTACCTCTTACTTCAAGCATTCTGAGAAGCTGGGTGACTCATCAAACTTTGTTGATTGGAATATCAGGTTGGAAGTGACATTGGATGAAAATGATGTTTTAGAATATGTGGAAGGAAAGGTTCTTTTACCTCTAGAAAATGTCACCGTTGCTGCCAAATCCAAGTACAAGAAAGCTGAGCTCGAAGCCAACAAATCTCATTGATGGTTTTTAAGATAATTTACTTGTTTATGTTGGTGGCTTGAAGAATTTTAAGGATATTTTTGACAAGTTGGTCAAAATGTGTGAAGTAAACAACTTGAATCACATCCTTTCCTTAAAAAATCAACTCAAAGAGATGAATATGAACAAGGGGGGATCCATGCAATCCTATATCATGAGAGTATTATGCCTAACAGATCAATTGCAATCTGCTAGTGAACAAATATCTGACAAAGATCTAGTCGTGGTGACTCTTCAAGGCCTTCCTCCTATTTGGTAAACCTTCATTACTGCTATAAGCAACAATAATGTTCTCCCAACATTTAATGATCTTGTTGGTAAATGCGCTCAAGAGGAGACCAGGATGATTTCCACAGGAAGGATTCAAAAGCATGAAGAAGGGGAGCCCTCTACATCAACACCCTATACAAGACAGGAAAGGGAAAAGCAAGACCATCTAGTTCAAGAAGGCATCCCCCCTGAATCAAAGGACTCTAAGAGAAGAAGTCGAATTGAATGATTTAACTGCCATAAGCATGATTATTATGCTCAATAATTCCCAAAAAAGAGAAATGATTTAAGATCCAACTACAACAACAATCAAGGCTTTAACAACAACAGGTTCAATGATCGAAGAAGAATGAATGATAGAAGAAGAAGGGATGATATAAGAATAAGAGATAATCTAGATTATCAAGAAGAAGGTCATCATCCTCAAAAGAGGTCAAGAAAATCCATGTATGAAAATAATGAAACTACTAGTCAATATAAATATATTCTTATTTCTATTCTTTCTAGATCTTCCCCTCTGGATTCATATGCTAGTTGGTTGGTAGATAGTGGGGCTTCTAGACATGTCTCTGGATATCAAGAATTCCTCTCAAACTTGATTGAGAGGGAGATAGATTTGAAAATAATCCTTGGATACAATACTACTCATCCTATGAAGTGTTTTGGTTTATCAAATTTCATTTGGACTCCGGCCAATTTGTTCTTCTTCATGATTTTATGTATGTGCCAGGACTAAAGAAGAACTTGGTATCCATATCTACCTTGGAAGACAAAGGCATGAGATTGGCCTTCATAAGAGGAAATGTCCTCACATGGCCTATGGAATCTCACACGAGGGATGCTTTTACCTTGGGATCTCGAGTTGAAGGACTCTATAGAGTCATTGGAATACATATGCTAGAAATGGTCCATGACACCAATCATCAAACTAAGTTATGACACCGAAGGTTGGAACATCTACATTATGGAGCCCTGTTGAAATTGAATAATTTGGTTTCAGAGATGCTTGATGTTCAAGCTAGTCATGATGGAGTATGTCTGGGATGTGCCAGTGGAAATAAGACAAGGGGACCATTCCCCTCTAACAATAATAAGACTGATAATATTCTTCAACTTATTCATTCTGACCTATGTGGACCCATGCCAATGCACTCTATTGGTGGACATATCTACTAAATAATATCTATTGATGGCTTCTACAGGAAGGCATGGATATTCTACTTTAAGCATGAGTATGAGGCTTTCGATATGTTCAAGGAATTTAAGGCACTAACAAAAAATAAAACAGAGAATAAGATCAAGGTCTTCAGGTTTGATAATGTTGGAGAGTATATACCAAATGAGTTCATTGACTTTTGAAAGCAAGCTAGAATCAAGAAAGAAAATGTTGTACATTATAATCCCAAGAAGAATGTTAGGGATGAAATGAAGAACGGGTCCATTGTGGAAGCTTCCCGAGCTATGCTACATGCTCAAAATTTGATGAAGTTCCTCTTTGGAGAAGCTACAAATACAACAGTCTATGTTAAAATTAGGGTTCCTTGTCAAGCTTTAGACAACAAGACTCCTAAAGAAGTATTCTTAGGTGTGAATCTTGATATTAGACATCAAAGAATATTTGGTTGTCCTGTATATTTACATATACCAAAGGACAAGAGGAACAAGGTGGAGGCTACAGGAAAGAAAGGTACATTTGTTGTATATTGTGAAAAATATAAAGCATTTAGAATATCTATATAATATATATAATATATATATATATAGATATATATATATAATATAATATATATATATATATATAATATATATATATATATATATAAATATATATATATATATAACCAAAGGAATAGTGAGTTTAGTAAGGATGTAAATTTTGATGAATATGATGCCATTCGAAAACAAAGGCATCTTCCTCCACCTACTCCTATTGAGAAGATATATGATGACATGGACCTACTCGAAGGTCCTTCTGTGCTAGAAACTAAGAAGGCTATTGTTGATGATCCCATGGAGCCTATGGAACCCTCGGATGCTCCTCCAAGTGATCCCCCTGCCAAGAAGAGACCATTGTGGCTTCATGATACATTACAAGATGTAAAGAGATGTGTTTCTGCAAAAAGGATTATTAGAGAAAGCAAGAAGCCATGTTGTTACCAGGGATACATTGTAGTTATGAGCACTATCAGCTAGGTTGAGTCTCCCACTTTTGAAGAAGCTATGAAAGAACAGTTCGGAAGGATGCCATGGTCGAAGAGTATGAATCGATTATGAAGAATGATGTATGGGATGTCATTCTAAGACCTAAACGAAAATATGTTGTGACTTTGAAATGGCTATACAAGATCAAAGATGGAGCTAATGGAAGAATTGAGAAGTACAAATCAAGGTTCATGGCCCGAGGTCTCTCCCAGAAAGAGGGAGAAAACTATGATGATATATTTTCTCCCGTTACCCATTACACTACCTTAGATCGATCATTTCCCTTACTGTTAGTCAAGGATGGACCCTTCACTATATGGATGTAAAGACAACCTTTCTTCATGGCATATTATTGGAATAAGTATATGTTGAGTAGCCTCAAGGATTTGAAGTGAAGGATAGGAAGACTCATGTTTGCAGGTTGAAAAAAGATCTATATGGCTTGAAGCAATCCCCCAAAGCCTGGTATGTCCACATTGATAGTTACTTGATGAAGATTGGATTCATGAGAAGTAGTGTTGATCCAAACCTCTATTTCAAAGTGGTATAAGGTATGACTTTGATTTTGATTTTATATTTTGATGACTTATTCTTGATAGGTAGTGAGCCTTTGATGCTCGAATGTAAGAGGGAGTTGGCCTCTGAGTTCGAAATGAAGGACCCTTGTTTGAGATACACTTTTGAAGATATATGACTTTACGATTACATTAGTGTTGACTAGGATGGAAATGTTATTGACAGGAAAATCACATCAGGGTGTTGCTTTAAATTTGGTTTCGCCATGATATCTTGGATGAGGAGGAAACAAAATTTTTTAGCTTCGAGTACGACCAAAGTGGAATATATTGTTGCTAGCATGGCTAGCTATGAAGAAATTTGGTTGAGGAAGCTCTTTAGAGAGTTATTTAAGCAGTTCCTTGATACAATATGATAAACTGTGACAACAAGAGTGGGATCCGATTGGCAGAGAATCTCATATTTCATGATAAATCCAAGCATATTGAGATCATGCATCATTATATATGAGACATGGTGCAAAGAGTAGCAATGAGGCTCCATCATATGTCAACTAATGAGCATATAACATATATAATCAACAAGGCTTTGCCGAAAAGGAAGTTCTTAGTATTCAGAGAGCAGCTTGGATTGAAGAATGTGATCGTCTTGGGTAAGGCTCTTGGTTGATTAAGAACATTGAGCGTGTTCCTTGTTGAGCTCCCAGGGTGGGAATGTAGTAGTAAGGGCTCCTAGGATAGGAACCTCTAGAAAATAGGATAGGGTGTCTATCCTTACCCTTATGGTAAGTCAATCTCTCCTATTGTCGCTTTGACAGAGTATACCCCAGTTGAAATCCTACCCACAAGTTCAGCTTGTCTGGATTGGACCTCCCCGTCTGGACAATGGGTTGAGGTGACTTGAGATAGGGTGTGTACCCTTAGCCATGTGGTAAGTCAATATCGCTCAAGTCTTGGATGCAGGTGTTCTACCACTTGACCCTTAAGGGTATAGATTTAGGATCATAGGACAATAGGACAAAGTGTGATCCTCAAGTCAATCTCGCCTATTGTCACTAGATGATAGGATAAAGTGTGATCCTTGAGTAGATCTTGCCTATTGTCCCAGGTCAATAAGACAGAGTGTGATCCTTTCCCTTGCAATAACTAGATCTCTCCTACTAATAGAGGGTGGTAGCCTTAACTCCCCTATGATGTCAAATTATTTCCCTTTAAGATTCGAGTGTTCAACAATGATGATTAGAGATGAGCAATGACAACATTTGACTTGATGATGATGAGATATTTTAGATGGGACATATGTTGCAGCTGGTAATTTCTCCCTAGATGAGAGGGAGTGTTAATTTGGAAGCTCATGGATAAATTTCGTCCTTTGGATAGCCTTATCATCAAGAAATACCACTCCTAGACCTTGGAAGAATTAAATTTGGTTAAGGAAAATTTTATTTTTAAGATGAAAACCCACATGCACAAAAGTGCATGTCAACTTTAAAGAGAAGTCGGGCACCCCTTGGAAGCATATAAATAAAAGACAAGTCATCCTCATTTGGACACATCACTCACACGCTCATTCTTCTTCTTTGGAGGTTCGGTCTCTTTCTTCTTCGGATTGGTTTGTACAAGTCTAAAATTCCAGGGTTTGAGCTCACATGTGCGAAGAGAAGAAAATAAGTTGGAGTCGCAGGGTTGGATCAAGGAAGACTACAACCATTGGGTTGATAGGATGCTACTTGCATTTGGAGGGCTGCATGCACACCAAACAACACAAAGTGCCTATGGCTGTGACCTAGAATATTGTTTATTGTTGACTGCAGACCTTGATCAGTTTTGGATACTTTGACTTTGATCGGATTTGTCTATTGGGCTTATATCTTGGATATTGTCTCCTTGGTTTTGTTGGATAGTCAAAGGATTGACCTTGACTCTTCATTGGTGAATTGGATTATTGTACTCTCTTTGTTGAACATTTTATGACAATCTAATTAGAAGAAGAATTTGGAATAGTTTCCCCCTTGTGAGGTTTTTACCTGGTCTTTGACCAAATTTGGTGTCTCTTTTTATTGCTCTTGATGGTATTATATTGTCATTGACTTTACTATTCTATCTACAATTACTATTGATCATTGGAAGATTAAATTGTTTTGTAATGTTTCTAATTGAAGATAAGAATTAAGCTAAAGCGATTGTAAAAACATAGAACAATGGAAAATTAACATCAGTTCGGTCTTCAAACTGCATTGTAGACTCAGATGATTGTAAAACCAGAATTCAAATAGTTGATTGTAGACTCCAATTTTGAATATGTGAATCACTTTCTTGTAACATTTAAATCTTCCTACAATGGATAAATAAAACTAGACATGGATATATATATAGTACAAAACTTTTATGTTACACACAATCTTCCTCCTTTGCACACACTTACACTAAAAAAAAATCAAAAATCTCTCATTCTCCACTCTCTCTTACTCTCTTAATTACATTGAAATTATATTACATAGGCTCTTGTACCCAGATTCAACAAACTCAACCTATTTCACTGAATTATCTAATAAATTCCTAAATTGGTTGAATATATCCCTTAACATAGCTATCAAATGACACTCATCTAACTTCCTAACAACATAGATACCTTTTAGAGTATATGTAGGAAATATTGCAATTTTAATAAAATTAGGGAAACCAACTTCCTTTAGTAAATGGACTTGACCTAGGAAGTTCAAAATGGTTTTCACTGTTAGATGCTCCCGCATCAATGGATGATGTAGACAATGTTTCATAGCTAGAGACTACTATCAAATATAGATTTCTACAATGGTATATGAAACATAAGGTGACAAATCCATCGAGACAAACTAGGTCACTCACAAAAATAAAGTGAGATATAATAAGAGAATTTCAGAAATTGATGTTTGAATCCCAATGTGTTATGTAGATGAAGGATATTAAGAAATAAGTAGGGGAGTTTCCATGTGACTATGATCAATGGTTTAAGATATTGTTGGACTAACTAATTATCTGAATCCAAGATGTTTAGCATTGAGAATGGTTCATTTCTACCCTACTCCCTCAAATTTGAATTCCACTAACTTAGTAAGAGGTAATGACTCAAGAAAAAGCATGGGAGACTATGATGCACTTGGAAGCTACACTTAGTGGTTCTAAAAGGTAAAGTGGAATTGTGTGGGTTCAATCACAACTTGCTCCACTCATGTTGTGGTTGTAATAGATGCACATGTTAAGACAAGGAGTGAGAATATATTATGTACTTTGTGTGGTGTAGAGGCACACTATAGAAATGAGTTCCCCATATAGGGGAATCATATTGTGATATGTGCATTGAGTCCATTCCCTACGTAGTTGAATTCATTTTTAGCTCACGCCCAAGGGGAATGGCATTAAATTTGTAGGTAATGGGGCCATATAACTCCTTTTTATCCAACATTATAAAAATACTAGAAGATGAACCATAATCATTTTTATGAATTTTTTAAATTAGTAAGCCATGATGTTAAAAATTGTTGAGCCTAAGAATTGATGAAGAAAAATATTGTAGATGCTTATAGATACTAGTAAGAGATTAAAGGTGGAGAGTGAAGAGAATTTCAACACAAGTACAAATGAGGCGAAAATATGACGTACATTCATTGGATATTTGACTCATTGTCGTTAGTCATCCGATGCATTTGAGTCATAAATTCGTCGGTGAAATTTCGTCAGATATCCAACACTTTTACTACTCGTCAAATATTTGAGGGGACTGATGTCGAATATGTGTCACCTGTGATGACCAAGAAAGCATCTAATCATCGAGGATTTTTCGACGAATAGCAGTCAGATCTCCAATGCCAACCTCTTCGGTTTTCATCGGATATCTAATGAAAAATTTTGTCGGATATTCAACGTCATAATAGCTCGTGTGATGAGAATGTCATGAATCCAACGATTTATTTCATCAATCGGCAATTGGATATCTGACGATAGTTTATTATTATGGTCGTTGGATATTCAACAATGTCTGATTAAATTCAAATATGAAACAATTCTATGAGCATTAAAAATATATATATATATATTAATCCCCATTCCCATGGCCAATGAAGCAGCCCATAACTAGAATTTTCACCAAGAGGTGCAAAGGGCTCGTCGATATTGTTTTGGGTTTTTGTTTAATCCTTCGAATATATATAAAATAACATATGAAATAGAAGGGTTTCTAATGTCTCACTAGAGGTCAAGGATTGACTCGTCAAACGGGCTCAGAGGTTGGCTGATTAAATGAGCTAGGATGTTGAGTATCTCTTCAAAAGTCTAATGTACTAAGGGGCCTGACTATGAGAGATGTCATTTTATAAAACTGGTTGTTACCTAGAAGGAGATTGTAATTACACATAATCTTCTCTATTTCTACGTGATTAACAACAACTAAATGTTACATTTTTTGTGCACATTTTTTTATGAAATCTACATGCATTATTGTGGTTGATATTAGTTGGAGTCAAATCCCCAGTGCCCTATACAATTGTACGTTCTATAAAATACCAAAATTTTCAAAGGTGACAAGTTCCTGTCACAAGTTCCATCTCTTTATGTAATTATGTTTAGGCCCTGACCTTTGCCAACTCAGAATCAAAAGTTTATGCATCTTAGTAGTTGGAGGGATGCAGTTGACAATAGGATGACTAGTCACTATACCAATCAATGTCTTAAAAATACAACAGTATGCACCAAAAAATGTCATTCTATATATCTGATGTACTTAACTAAGTGTGTCAATAGATATAACTATTACCTTCAAACAATACATAACCATATTCAATGGAACACAACTGATTGAAGCTTTTCTTAGAATACAAATCTCGACCGTTCACTCAAAAGGAAAATTGGCATTTCCTTTATTATAGAAAACTACACATAAGTGATAAAAAACATCAACTCTCAGTCATGATTTAGTGTCTAGTTTTGTGTCTTAACAAAAATAAACTATGAGGAAGATTGTAAATGCAATACACATGAACTTACAAAAATTTTAATATAATTACTATCTTGTTTTTTCAGAACTGTTAACTTCGTTTTTACAGAAAAATTTGACAACAATAAAAAATGGTTCACCAAACTCATCAAGAAACTTATGTTGGTTAAATGTTAACAAATTTCATTAAAAAAATCACTTCATATATTGGAGTCCAAAGATGATGGTAGACTTCTGCAATTTTAAGACTCATACTTTGGGGCAGGCTAGATCATGCCCATTACATTTCTCCCATGTAGGTACTTCATCAGACCATCTATCCTGTTTTTGAAACAATATATAATTTTTATTCTTGATGAACTTGGAAATATACAAACATAAACTATAATGTTTTTCTTGTACAAGTAAACAATTTGATAGTTTGTTGTGTTATCCCATAAGCACCTTATAATAAAGTAAATAAGTAATATACCAAGTCAACTGCATATTTGAAATGAGAGACTAAGACACATACAGTAATATTTCTCTGAATTGATATGATCATAAGCCCAAGGTCATCATCATAAAATATTTCATGGCTATCTCAATCATCAAATGTATCCCATATTTGTTGACAATCACATAAACGAAGGCACACGTAAATGTCAATAAAAAGGCCAACTGAAATTTGAAATAAGGTCTAGACAAACACATTAAACATATTAATAATAACTAAAAGAAACATTCTGATACGAGTTTCTATGTCCTGCATCGACATTATAAATGGTTAACCATTGGAGGATGATACGCTTTGGGAAAATCATAATAGACTCAAGGAAAATACCAACAAGAATCAAGTGAATCTAGAATTAGAGAGACAAAATAAATTTATTTCATTAACTTACTATAACCAAAGTATGGTAAAACATATAGGAAGAAAGAAAATGGAAGTGTTTGAGAAATTGGGTGCCTTGAGTATGCAACAAGAAATGCATGAGATTGAAGTCACTTCATGGGAACACTAAGGTTCCTGTCTCCTTGTACATCTCAAGGTTTTGAGGCTTGTGTTGTTGTATGTGGCCCCTTGTAACTCTTACACTACAAAAGATGATATTTTAGAAGTTTGCAGTTGTCAACAATTGTAATACATCGAGCGTGCTAGATTACACCTAGGTCCACATATATTTCTTGTGAGAGTTTGATTGTTGATTATTATGAAAAGGTGTTAGAAATAGTTTATACTTTTGTAAGGAGATAATGTCCCTACAAAAACACTAATGACAAGGAGTTGAAAGTATTATTTGAGCATGAAACTAATTTAGTTTCAACTTTGTTCGGATTAAAATGATTTCTAAGTCCTAATTATAAGTTTTTGACATTATTTTGAAACTTGTAGAACAGTTATTAGCGTTAGTAATAAAATCAATTTGTTAAGACAACATTAGAGGTATAAGTTTCCAGTTAGAAAAATTTTGTTATTTTCGTAGATGGAAATAAAGAAAAAAATCCACACGTACTACCTCTAAAGAGTGTGTGTATGTGTGTATAAGGGCAAAAACATTCAGGTTTGAGTGGATAGTGAGCCTTACATGAAATACACTGTGACAACACTTGAGGGACACAATAAGCCAATCATCTTTGCAGATATCATCTTTGGGAATTATTTTATGGAATTTGATCATAGGTGTTATCGAGCACAACCTTCACATGTACTATTTGATACACAGTTGGAGATCCTTCCTTACAGTCCAACTGGTGCAAATGAAACATGTAATATGGATGTTTATTAGTGTAAGAACTATATCAAAAGCCACTGATATTTGGACTTTATATTTTGATGGATCTAAGACTTAGGACGGTTATGAAGTTGGTTGTATTCTTAGTGACGCTCGGAATAAAAGTTATATTTTATCATGTTTCTTGGAGTTCGAGTGCACAAGTGATATTATTGAATATGAAGCACTCATTTTGGGGTTAAACAAATCCATAGACCTCAATGTAGAGGTACTTAAGGTAATCAGTGATTTAGATATTGTTACCCGTTAGGTACGAAATACCATTCACTATATTTCATCTAATTTGAAAAACTACCAACAAGAGGTATAATGTTGCCGCAGATACATTAGTCAATGCAACTGTTAGGATGTCACCATTGAAAGATATTTTTTCTATTGAAATTATTTATAAGCCATCTATGCCCAACAATGTCACTAACTTTAGCATATTTAATGATGAACAACAAATATTGCACTTCATGGCCAATGTGGATTGTTCAAAGATGCATCTATTGAAGAAGATGGGCATGACAAGGCTTTGCAGGAAGCAACCCAAACATCTAAAGGGAATACTACGTCGAGAGGAGTGGTATCTCTTGAGAAAATATATGACCTACAAAACTATTTCAGATGACCAGTGAACACTAAGACTCAGAACTAAACATTATAACATGAACAAGTCAATCAGGGAACCAAAGAAGATCTAAATTATGTAAACCTCAGAACATGTTGTTCTACTCAAGAATGACAGGATTTTATTCGCCTTTTCAAACAATATCAAGATGTGTTTGCATTGATGTATGATTATTTAAAGACATATGATACAGCATATCATTCCTATTAAAGAGGGGGTGAAGTTGTTTCAGTGGAAGTTAAGGAGAGTACATATGACACTTGAACCCTTGATTCATAAGGAATTAAGGAATTTGTTGGATGCTCGAATCATCTTCAAAGTCCAACGTTCTACATGGGTTTCCAACCTCGTTCCTGTTAGAAAAAGTTCTGGCGAGATATGCCTATGTGTTGATTTTCGCAGCCTCAACGAGGATTGAGACAAAGAAATTTACCCAGTGCTATTAATGGGGCAGATACTACAAAAAATATCTGGTTTTGAAATGTTCTCGCTAATGGATGGGTTTCTGGATATAATTGGGTGCTAGTAGCAAAACCAAATCATTTAAATACCTTTTTCAAGTTGAAGTGGGGAACTATTTCTTTTAAGTGCATGCCATTTGGGCTTATCAATGTTGGCGCTACATTTCAATGGGCCATGGACATCGCGTTCTATGAATTGATTGGAGAAAGTGTAGTTGTCTAATCGGATGATGTAACATGTTTTCTAAGAAGAGATATGATCATATTCATCATATAAAGCATATTTTCGAGCGATGTCGCAAGTATGGAATTTCATTGAATCCAAAAAAGAGCATATTTGATGTATCTGAAGGTGATCTTTTAGGACATATCATTGCTAAGAGTGGAATTAAGGTTGACCCGGAAAGGGTCAAAGCTATTACTTAAATCCATTTTCCTGTGAACAAGAAAGAAATGCAATCTTTCTAGGGAAAGATCAATTTCCTACGCAAGTTCAATTCTGATTACACACAATTTTTTAAACCATTACAAGAGATGATAAAGAAATATGCTACATACAAATGTGATAAGAGGGAAAAATATGCATTTTCCTATATCAAGCAAGCCATAGTCGATGCTCCATCCTTATACAGTCTAGATTTTGGAAAGGATTTTCTATTGTATATTTTCGTTTCTGACTCATCTATTATGTCCATATTAACATAGAAAGACAATCAAGGAAATGAGCAGCCTATATCTTTCATGAGTGATAAGCAAGTGTACGCAGTGTACAAGGCAATTAAACACTTTAGGCCTTACCTCCTGAAATCTAACATGATTATCTATGTGCCTCATCAAGTTGTTAGACCACTTTTTGTACAACAAGAACTGGGTGAGAGGAGAGCGAACTGAATGATGTGCTTATAGGAATATGATATTTAATTCAATTTGGTTCATACTATCAAAGGCCATGGTCTTTATCGAATTGCAGTTGAAGCGATGGATTCGCCAGAAGAAGATCATTTTGGGTGGGAACAAGAAATAGAGTTGTATAACATTGAACAAATTCCTCCTACAAGTACAACCACATCTTCGTATTCATAAATACATCAATGCTTACATCATGTCACCTTACCTTCACACCTATCAGCTAAGCAAAATATGGTAGTACATCTTAAAGCATTATTTTACCAGCTTGTGCATGGTGTGATTTTCCGGAAGCACCACAATTGTGTCCTACTTAGATGCTAGTCGTCACTAGTAGAAAATGGATGATCATGCTTTTCAATGGATGATATGATCTACTTAGGGTTCACAGACAAAGCTAGTCATCACATCCAAAATTTAGCTTTCGCATCTTGGGTAATTTATCCCCCAACTGGCCAAATAGTTTTTTCCAATGGCACATGTATAAGATTTTCATCTTACAATATAGATTAATACCATGTTGTCATTGAATTACTTTATAATGTATACAATCGTTAGAAGTTCATTTCAATTCTCAATTAGTGGTGTAACAACACAAAAATTATTATTTTGTGTGTTATCCTTTTTTGTTTCAATGATTTCTTATAGTGAGGTTACCTAAGCATTTTTTTAAGCTTTATTACATACATTCATACTCCAAGATCTTGAAATCAAGTCATTCATTCTATTGCACATTATGTTTTAAATTGGAACATTAATCATTCATCAATTTGAAAATCATCATCATTATAACACAATCAAATGAACACATGGTTGTGGATTTAAGACATTTGTGGTTTATATCTTTTAATTTAGAAGCCAGAGAAACCATAGTAATAACCATTTTTTTTGTCATCAACGTTTCAAATCCCAATAGGGATCCATCATCAGGACATTCTTGAATGATGATAGCAGAAGAGCTTTAATGAGAGTATTAAATAGTTTATAATAATATGAAGTGGGAAGATTAAATGAATTTCGATTGTTTGTTTTAATCACATTTTTATTTATTTATTTATTATTTATATAATTATTTTTAATTAATTTTAAAGAATTTTAAGGTCTTTTTCAAATAGATCAAAATAATAATCAATCAAAATATTATAACAAGATTATTAATTTGAGTTAATATTCAAATATATATTAAATAACATGTAATTTTTTTATTTAATCTTTTTAATATATATTATTAATAAAAAATAGTAATTTATGTATTAATATATAAAATATTAAATATAATATTAATATTAAACTTAATGATAATATAATGTTAATGATCAATAATTTTAATAATAGTAATAATAAATAATGATAGTTATAATAATATATGTTATGTATTAAAATAATGATAATTAATAATTAATGATATTTATTAATAATGAATGGAATTAATAACTAATAATTAATAATAAATAATAATAATACTATTGTTAATGTATTAATAATAATTGATGATTAATAGGGATAATGGTATTGAGATTAGTGGTAGCTGGCTTCCCTTAATCAGAGAAATTAAGAGCGTCAGTACATCTCAGGTATAGAGCTCAACAGGTAAATTTCTCTTTCTTTTTCTAGCAATTATCTCAACAGGGGTAATAGTATTGAGATTAGTGGTCGCTGGCTTCCCTTAATCAGAGAAATTAAGAGCGCCAGTACATCTCAGGTATAGAGCTTAGCGGGTAAATTTCTCTTTCCTTTTCTAGCAATTATCTCAACAGGGATAATGGTATTAAGATTAGTGGTAGCTGGCTTCCCTTAATCAAAGAAATTAAGAGCACCAGTACATCTCAGGTATAGAGCTCAGCAGGTAAATTTCTCTTTCCTTTTCTAGCAATTATCTCAATAGGGATAATGGTATTGAGATTAGTGGTAGATGGCTTCCCTTAATCAGAGAAATTAAGAGCGCCAGTACATCTCAGGTATAGAGCTCAGCAGGTAAATTTTCTTTCCTTTTCTAGCAATTATCTCAACAGGGATAATAGTATTGAGATTAGTGGTAGCTGGCTTCCTTTAATCAGAGAAATTAAGAGCGCCAGTACATCTCAGGTATAAAGCTCAATAGGTAAATTTCTCTTTCCTTTCTAGCAATTATCTCAACAGGGATAATGGTATTGAGATTAGTGGTAGTTGGCTTCCCTTAATCAGAGAAATTAAGAGTGCCAGTACATCTCAGGTATAGAGCTCAGCAGGTAAATTTCTCTTTCCTTTTCTAGCAATTATCTCAACAAGGATAATGGTATTGAGATTAATGGTAGCTAGCTTCCCTTAATCAGAGAAATTAAGAGCACCAATACATCATAGATATAGAACTCAGCAGGTAAATTTCTCTTTCCTTTTCTAGCAATTATCTCAACAGGGATAATGGTATTAAGATTAGTGGTAGCTGGCTTCCCTTAATCAAAGAAATTAAGAGCACCAGCGCATCTCAAGTATAGAGCTCAGCAGGTAAATTTCTCTTTCCTTTTCTAGCAATTATCTCAACAGGTATAATGGTATTGAGATTAGTGGTAGTTGGCTTCCCTTAATCAGAGAAATTAAGAGCACCAGTACATCTCAGGTATAAAGCTCAGCAAGTAAATTTCTCTTTCCTTTTCTAGCAATTAGTAGTTAGTTGCTTCTCTATTAGGTATAAATTAGAACATCAATACTATTATTAATTATTAGTTATTAATTAT
>APFE031397097.1:409868-433569 GCA_000404065.3 Pinus taeda | reverse complement strand
AGAGAACACAGCAAGGTTATGGCTTTATCTTCTTCCTGTATTTTGACTTCCATATCAGTTAATTGACATATTAGTGTATTAAAAACATTCAAATGTTCTGCAATGTTTGAACCTTCTTTCATTCGAAGACTATATAACTATGTTTTCAGATAAATTATGTTGGTCAATGACTTTGTCATATAGAGTTTTTCAAGTTTTTCCCACAATCCTGACGTCGTAGTCTCTTCAACAATGTTGAAGAGAACTTC
Organism: Pinus taeda; assembly: GCA_000404065.3. Lineage (NCBI taxonomy): Eukaryota > Viridiplantae > Streptophyta > Pinopsida > Pinales > Pinaceae > Pinus > Pinus taeda. The sequence goes on along the minus strand of APFE031397097.1, from coordinate 433,321 downwards.
ATCCGTAAGGCATAACCGGATGGTACTAAGAGCTCGGGCATCCAAGTCCTCCCAGTCTGAAGTAGTCATGGTCACAGGTTTCTTAGTTGCCCCATCCAATGCCTTGTGCAACCCTTGTTGCACAAGCAGATCCCTAACCTTCAGTTTCCAAAGAGCAAAATTGCTCTTTCCGGTGAATTTCTCCACCTCGAATTTTGCATTCGACATCTTGGCCATTTTCTAAGACATTCAATCTTCAGTCTAGGGTTTTAAAAAATTCAATTTTCTTCTTCCAAAATTAAAAATTTCCAATGCCAATAAAGGGTTTCCAAGTTTTAACTCTCCCTACTTCACTTTCTTAAAAAAAATTGCTGAATAATATTTCCAGGGAAAAAACCTTTGTTTTTTTTTTTCAATTCAAAGAAAAAACCCTTTTTTTAAAAACACTTCTTTTCTCCTTTCCTTTTAAAAAATTGTCTTCTTGTTTCCTGACTTTCTCACATTCACCACTTAATTTACTTTCTGAGGGAAAAAGAATTTCTGAGACAAAATAAAATAAAATACCCGGATCCACATTTGTTGATCAGGCTCTGGCAGCAGAAGGCAGAGTGTATTCTTCAGCACGCCCTTCCTCTCTGATTCTATTAGGCAACACGCAAGCAAACCAACGATGCACAGCAGTTCCTCCTCACGCAGAGAAGCACCCAGCCAACTCCTTGACAGCTTCTCGACAGTCTGAACAGGGCCAGCAATTTTCAAAAAAATGTTACGTTCAACCTTTCTCAGACAGCAGGACCTCCAGCCGGTTGAACCCCTCCTCGATTGCATGCACAGACGATCTCTTCAAAAAAAAAAAATTGGTGGCAGTTGCACGCACAGACAGGCTCTTCTTCAAAAAAATCGGCGGCAGTCTTCAACACACATGGGGACGACACTCCAACAGCATGACGCTCTACGCATCTTTCTCCAAAAGCTCTGTGCATCTTTCTCCAACAGCGTATCTTTCTAGACTCACGGCTCTTCAGGGCAGCAGGCAGATAACTTCAACGCACAGCCGGGACGCTCTACGCATCTTTCTCCAATAGCTCTTTCTCTTTTCGAAAAACCGAGTAGCAGAGAGGCTTCATTTGACACAGCTTCTGCACTCTTCAACGCGGTTTTGCTTCACGCCTTCACGCTCACGCCTTCGCACAACCCGCACAGCCTTCGCACAGCCTGCACAGCCTCGCTGGCTCCGATACCAATTGTAGAAAAGATAAATGAAATAATGAAGGAAAGAACAAGAAACAAGAACCCTCAACTAAATAGCCAAGATAAGAAACTGAATTGGAACTTAATAGATTTTATTCAACTATGATTCTCCGCTGTTTCATTTCATGTGTATTAGATTATTTTATATCATGACTATCGTTACATAACTAACTATTCAGTATACAACCGTCTAATTACAATTTACCTAAAATTACTAATTCGTTGTCAAACTAACGGCTGAGGCCATTGATTTGTTGCTGTCAGAATCTCAGCGGACTCTCCTTCGAAACTCCTAGGAAGACGAAATTCGCCTCAGCATGTAAAATCGAAGACCTCTTTCCAGTCCCTGACCTTTGTGAGCTCTGTGTCATAATAGCCTAGTGGATTCTCGAAATCTCTTCTCACTTTGCATTTTTCCTGTAGGATTGTTTGGAGGAAATGGGGGGAGACGCCATGGTTGATGACTTGGAAGAATCCCCCGTCCCTGCAAGTTGCGTGTATTTGAGTGACGAGGGAGTCCAAGGTGGTTGGGGATGGTGGAGTAGGGGAGTTGATAGGGGAGAGATCTATGAGCGGAATTTGATCAAGAGTGAAGTCGCAGTATTGGACGTTTGGGCGGTGCTCTAGAGAGAGGATGAAAACCGGATCGAGGTCAAAACGCGCTTCGGATTCGCTCTGACCACCCATTTTGGCTGCTTTGACATTCTGCCGATGTTGATGAAATATTAGCATGAGAGCCTGGTTTTAAATGTTTCCGCTAGGAAGCAAGTATCATGCCATTCTCTTCGACGACGAAGGTGTCGACACTACAACTGTCACGTCTTGTGTCTCTTTTGTGATGCACTGAATCTAGACATTTTACTGTCACCATCTTTCGTGGAGCTTGAGGGGGACGTTATATTGAATTTAGCCAGAAGTTGTATAGTTTTAATATTTGGTAGGTGTGACGTTGAGATATCACGTTTTTCAAAATTGTCCCATCTTTCTTTCGTAGAGATGGAGGATACATTGAATTTAGACAAAGTTATCCGTTATCCCGTTCTAATATTTTGTAGTTTCACACATCACATTTTAAATTTTTGATATATCGAATTCAAGAGGAAAGGAGAGAAATATTTCAAGACAAAGTTGTTTAGTTCTAATATTTGATAGTTTATCTATTTATGTAATATTGAGCATCACATTCAAACTATGTGATATATCAAAGGAAATATATATATATATATATATATATATATATATATAATTATTATTTTAAAATATAACATTTAATATATTTATCGTTTTTATTGTGTTTATTTATTATTATTATTATTAATTATGCATTTACATAACATATTTTTTAATAGAGATAGGATACCGTAAGAAAACACATGAATTTATTTTATGGCTTATCAAATAGATGAATTTGCACAATTTTTTATCTTTTTGAAAACATTTTGAGTGCAATTCAACTCCTAGAATATCTTATTTAAGGGATTCTTAAATAAAATTTCAATAAACACAAGGATTTGTTGAAATATATGGCTAATTTTTAATGGGTGTAGGCTAGATATGTCACTAATCTTGCCCTTGTTCCCAATTCAAAATCTCTTGTTACTTTGAATACAAGTGTTATGAGTGTATGTTGAAAACCAAACCATGGCTAATGTTTAGTGGGTGCAGGCTAGATATGTCATTAGTCTTACCATTCCTCTCAATTCAAATAATTTATTGTTACTTTGAATACAAGTGTGTGTTTTCTTCCTTTTACAAAAATCTAATACATTTTTCCACCATATGTAGTGAATGCATAAAAGAATTCAACCATCATATGTAGTGAATGCATAGATGAATTCAAAAAAACAATATGCATAATCGCTTTAGTAATGTAGGGTGATAACTCAACTCCAATTTCCCATTAATAAGTTTGTACAATATGATATAAAGAAATTCAAGTTTCATAACATAATCATTCATCAACTCTTTTACAAGATGTAAATGGGGTATAAAAAATACAATCCAAAAAAGAAGTGTTTCACCTCCCACTTATTCAAATATAAAATTACATAAATGTACAAGTTCTTGAATGATGAAGATTAAACAAGATGTAAATGGGGTATAAACAATACGATCCAAAAAAGAAGTGTTTCACCTCCCACCTATTCAAATAGAAAATTACATAAATGTACAAGTTCTTGAATAACGAAGATTAAACAAGATGTAAATGGGGTATAAACAATACAATCCAAAAAAGAAGTGTTTCACCTCCCACCTATTCAAATATAAAATTACATAAATGTAGAAGTCCTTGAATGATGAAGATTAAACAAGATGTAGATGGGGTATAAGCAATACAATCCAAAAAAGAAGTGTTTCACCTCCCACCTATTCAAATATAAAATTACATAAGTGTACAAGTTCCTGAATGATGAAGATTATACAACAAAGAAGATAACAAATCATGACAACCTCTGGCTTCCACGCATGATGATTCATTCATTGAGCCATGAAGCCCTATGTGAATCTACACCAAAGCACATCAAAGTATTATAAGTTGAAGCACAACCAAATCTAACTATCTCCAATGGATCATAGTTGTAACAACCCCTAGTTGATTTTCCATGTAAATAAAATAAGACCAAAGTCACTGGAAATGTATTCCAAGTTGAACATTGGGTAAACATCATAGTGGGCATCACTTGCGGAATTATGAAACAACATTATTATACCTACATCCAGCACGATATATAACAATGAATTTTGTTTTGATTGTACATCAATTTCCTTTGACTTTTGACCTTTACCTTATCCTAAGAGCAAGATATAAGTTTTATAGGTATTCGAAAAAAATATCATTCTTAAATAAACAAATGTTTCATAATGAAAATATCTTGGGTATTATGAAAAATGAATACAATAATTAAAAACACATCTTATGAAAGAAATAACTATATATACAATTCAATATAGTAAAATAATTCATCTTCTTAATTATATAGTGAAATATTCAAAACCCTAAAATATAATAAGTTCAAAAATCCACATTTCTTTTTAATCTACAACATAAATAAACAAAAAGAATATATCTACCAATTGTCTTCATTGCATTAGAACCCTATAACTCTCAAATACAATAATAAAAAAATAAAGTCACCAAATATCGTTTACATGCCTAAGACATTTGCAAAAATTATTGAGTGATAAAATGCTTTTCATACTATAACTTCTCTTAATTTCTCTATCTTCTTTGCTATTTTTGTTATTAAAATTATTCTTATCCCAATTTGTTTTAAAAAAATTGATCTTATATACTCTTTCTCTCCATTTAATTTCACCACTAATACAAGTATTCGCTATCAACAAACAAATTCATCTTAATTGACATAATAATAATAATAAATCTATAATATTATAATCATAAAGTTGAAGTTGTCCTGCAAAACCTTTTTAACTTTTTCTCTTTTAAAACTCAGTTACACTTTACACTTTAATCCCTTTAAATTTAATAAAATTAAATTTACTTTTAAATGATTTTAATATAATTGATTTTTATAATGCGCTTTGTTTTTAAGTTAGCATTTCATTAGTTACATGTGGAATCTAGTGCATATTATTGTGGTTATTTTATTAATTAATAATAGAAATAATTTTATAGTAGAATTTTTCCGAGGGCTTTCGGGAAAAACTTGTGCGCGCTTTGTGCAGCCGCCCTCCTACCCGAGCTAGGCCTCCCTGTGACTTGCATGCAGTGGTTGGCATCGGCGTCCCACCTGCTCACCTTGGAGAGCCCCTTCGCAATCCTTATCTTGCAGATCAGAGCCCCTACGCGCACCTTTTCTTGCAGATCGGACCTGCGTCCTGATTCCTGCGCCCCTGCATGCAATGGTTGGCCGATCCATGGATTCTGACGAGATCTGACCCTCCTGCTCCTGGCTTTCGCTTCAATGGAAGAGCTGGGCTCCCCTCAGTCGCTTCCACCGCCTCCCCCTCCGAGATCGCCAGCTGAGGCCTTCTCCCAGCTCCTGGCTAGCCTCCCAAAGAAGAGAACTTCTGATGCAGCAAAGTTTGTTAAAAAAATAGATGAAATCTTGGTGATCTCTCTTCCTCCAGAAACCCTGATTCAAGTCGTGTTTTCGTTAATTGAGCGAGCTCTCATCGGCCAGTTTACAGGACTATGGCCATCTCCAAAATCCACCGAGAGCTGGGTCAATAGAAATTGGGCGCCGCTAATCAAAGAAAATGTCACCTCATATTTTCTGGGGAGAGGTTTTTTCCTTTTCGAATTCACATCCAAAGAAGACAAGGAGTTGATCTTCCAAAACGGCCCCTACTTCATGGGTCCTCAGGGATTGTATCTAAACAACTAGACCCCGGACTTTGATCCGACAGTTGACGTGCCCAAAGTAGTCCCGGTATGGGTTAGGCTCCCAAATCTCTCGGTTCACTGTTGGAACTGGGACTCACTGAGACATATTAGAAATGCCCTGGGGAAATTCATAGACCGCGCTAACAATAAAGATCAATATGACTGTGTCAGGATCTGCATTGAAGTAGATTTAGAGGAGGGACTACCGGAGGCCATTACTTTAAAGGTCAGAAGTTGGACGCACCTGCAGAAACTGGACTATGAACAGCTGCCCTTCAAATGCCGGAAATTTCATGTCTATGGACATTTCGCCAGAGACTATCCTTCTAACAATGAAACGGTGCAAGGGAAGGAGGACGAATTGAACCAAGTCAATAGATCCAAAGTCCACACCAAGAATCAGAAACCAGGAGGCCCTTCCGACAAAGGGACTCACCAGGCTACTGCTCACCGGATACCTACCAAGACTGCGTCTGAAAACAAATTTGACCCGCTGAGTTCACAAATAGAGGGCACCCAAGAGATCGAGATCCAAAAAGAGACAAATATGGTTCAGGAGACCGAAGTCCACAGATTAGCTCCTCCAGAAAAAGGTACCCCCTCAACCTCCCCCAAAGGAGCCAACACTGTAGATTCCAACGCCAAGAACTTAGTAGAGGAGGAAGCAGAACTTGAAACTGAAGAATCAGAAGAGGAAGGGGAAATAGGCGAGTCCCAATCCTCAGTAAGAAGATCTACAAGAGGACGGAAAATGGACAAAGAAAAAAGGGAGCAGGAGACCTACAGAGAAAAACTTCAGGGCAGCCAACCTACCTTGGAAAAGTTGCTGGCACCAAAGTCAAAGATGTTGAAAAGCCAGATCCAAGGCTCCAAGGGAGCCCATCAGAAACATAAATAATGAAGATCATCTCCTGGAACTGTAGAGGCATGGGGAGCAAAGCTAAGGAAGAAGCTATCAGAAATTTAATAAGAACAGAAACCCCAGACATCCTTCTTGTCCAGGAGACAAAGCTGGAAGACATTGTCTTCCTCCATTCAAGTAATAAAATCTGGTATAAAAGTGAAGCAAGAGCAATTTATGCCCGGGGAGCCTTGGGAGGAATTGGCATTGTATGGAACAGGAGTAAATTTGTTGTTCTTTATGAGGTTAGAAACACCCACTGGCTACTCCTGAAAATGCAGAATTTAGCCACAAAGGAAATTTTTTGCCTTTTTAATGTCTACTCTCCAACTATTGCGGCGGATAAAAAGAACTGTTGGGATTCCATAAGACACTAAGCAGATTTGGTTCACATGGAGAATATCATAATAGCCGGAGATCTCAACCTCACTCTTCATTCTTCCGAAAAATGGGAGGCAGTATAGTACGAGATCCAGCAAGGGAATGGGCAGAGGACATCCTTCAGGAATGGGATATGCTGGATATCAAACCCTCTTCCGGTAAGTACTCTTGGTCTAATAAAAGATTAGGCCCGGGCCATATCTGCCAGGCTAGATAGATTCTTTATACAAAGCTCCTTTTTGCTGCTAGGACTAGATCCAAGAATGCACATTCTCCCAAACAGCATCTCAGATTATAAGCCCATTGAACTTGAGCTTCTTGCTCATCTAGATCTAGGCCCTATCCCCTTCCGCTTCAGCCCGCTTTGGATTAAAGAACCAGGCTTCATGCAAATTGTCAAGGATAGTTGGAACCAGGCGGTCAATGGCTCGCCTTTTTATATATGGGAAGAAAAGCTTAGGAGGGTAAAAAGAGTTCTCAAAAGATCGGCAAAAACTCTGGCTAATCCAGCTACAGACAGAAAATCCTTGAAAACTTTGTTGGACACCCATCAAAAGAGCATAAAGAATGTCACTATAACTAAGGAGGGGATTGATCACGAATCTCATTTGCAGCAGCGCTATCACAAGGCTTGCCTAGCGGAAGAAGAATACTGGAGAGTGAAGTCCCGCAATCTCTGGCTCAAAGTTGGGGATAGGAACACTGCCTTTTTTCATAAACAATCCCAGGTAAGGAAATGCTTTAATTCTATTTCAGATATCAAAGTAGAGAATGTCACTCATAAAGACTTTGATTATATAAAGAAAACAGCCTTCTTGCACTTCCAAAGCCTGTACAGCGAGGACAAAGATTCGAATCAAAATTCATATTTGCTAGATGTGGTGCCTGCTGTAATAACTCAACAAACTAAAGATTCGCTAGAGGCCAAAATAACCAAAGAAGAAGCAGAAAAAGCCCTTTTTGCTATGGATCCGGATAAGGCCCCGAGGCCGGATGGCTTCTCAACTAGATTCCTCCAAGTATACTGGCCGATTATAGAAAAGGACCTGCTCAGAATGGTACATAAATCTCAGAATACCTAGAAGATAGGAGGCAGCACAAATTCTGCCTTCATAGCCCTTATTCCCAAGGAAAAAGGCACCAACACCTTCAGCAGATTTCGCCCGATTTCCCTTTGCAACATTGGCTACAAAATAATTACCAGAATTATAGCAAACAGATTAAAGCCCATTCTCTCCAGAATAATCCCTGAGAACCAAGGAGGCTTCATCTAAGGAAGGCAGATTGTGGACAACTTCTTTCTAGTCCAAGAGGCAATCCATTCAAGTCTTCTCCGAAAAGAGCAAGGTATGGCAATCAAACTCGATTTAACCAATGCTTTTGATAGAGTAAATCATAGCTTCCTGTTAAAAGTCATGAGCAAATTTGGGTTTGGAGAAAAGTTCATAAAATGGGTCTGGGCCTGCATCTCGGAGCCTTGGATCGCCCCATTAGTGAATGGAAGAGCCACTGACTTCTTCAAAGCTTCAAGAGGACTTAGGCAGGGGTGTCCCCTTTCCCCCCTGCTTTTTGTCATTCAAGCTTTCGTCCTTAGTTTCCTGTTAAACAAAAGAATGCAAGAATAAGACATTAATGGATTGTGCATCGCAAGAGGGGCAAAAAAAATAAATCATGCATTGTTTGTGGACGATACGCTGCTTCTGGGACCTGCCACTCTCTCCTCTGCATCAAAATTCAAAATGGTTTTGGATGATCTCAGCAAGGCTACAGGCAGCGCTGTAAATAAGAACAAATGCCATATATATAGTTGGAACATTACCCCGAGGACAGTGTCTGCTATTTCAAGATTCTTGGGCTTTGCAGCCTCTTCCTCCTAGACTTCGTTTAAATACTTGGGATTTCCTGTTCACCTCAAAAATCTAACGAGCAAAGACTGCTACCACAATTGGAAAAATTTAAATCAAAAATCCAAGCCTGGGGCTACACTTGGTTAAACACTGCTGGAAAGTCAGTTTTGATTAAATCAATCCTCCACAGTCTACCCTTATTCCAATTCATAAGCCTTCTGGCTCTGGCATCCATCATTAAAAAAATGGAAGAATACATCAGGCGATTTTTCTAGAAGCGAGGAAAAAACAATGAAAATAAAATTCCTCTCATTAGCTGGGACACCATAACAAAGCCGTTGTGGGAGGGGGGTTTAAAGTTCAAAAAACTCTGCCATCAGAACGTGGCAATGGCAGCAAAGATTCTGTGGAAAATCACTTCAGCCAATCCGGGATGGACTCAAGATGTTCTTTGGAAAAAATACTTCAGGGGTCCCCGCACCAGGTGTTTGGAAAACGCCATCCACATCCCAAATTTGACTTTCCTGAAGCTACATTCCAAAGCAACCCAGCCAATAACTGCGCATTATTTCTGGACTCCAAGAAACGACAAACAAGTTAGAATCTGGAGCGATTGAATCATGGATAATGAACCAATCGAGAGCAGAGTCACCCTCAACCCACTGCGCAGCTGGATGGACCTCAACTCGATGCGCACGCTGTGGGACATTTCACAATGGCATAATGATTCCTGGGCAGGTTGGATACGTTTTGACTAGCTGGCGCATCTGGTAAGGGACTGGGACATGCTCCTGGAATGTTTACATGGTCTGGCGCCCATAAACAGGAGACTAAGAGACCAGAAGGGATGGGGCAAGAGCGTCACTAGTTATACAGTCGCTCGAGGGTACAATAAACTCAATGAGATTCCTTACGTCCCTCCCGATCCAGCCCCTTGGCGAGGAGTATGGAGCATCTCCTCTCTGTCAAAGATAGACTTCTTTGCCTGGCAGCTCTGCCACACAAAAATTCTCACCTTCGACATTCTTCAAAAAAAAAAAAAAAAAAGATTTTATGGGCCCTCCATCTACCTGCTGTGCAGAGAAAACACGGAGTCAGCTGTTCATTTGTTCCTTGAGTGTGTCTTCTCCAAGCAGGTTTGGTCCTCTGTCATCCCAAATTCAATCTGCAAGCTCCCAGGCACCATGGCAGCCCTCTTTTCTACCTGGGCTCTCAATTACCCCGTCCCTTCTCCTAAAAACTAGATCATCAGAACAGCGTGGGCAATTCTCCTTAAGGTCACAAGTTGGCAGATTTGGATGGAGCGCAACAGAAGAACCTTTAGGGATACAAAGCACAACCATAGGATTTTAGAAAATAAAATTAAATTTCAAATTAAGGAGTGCCTGGTGGATATCACAGATGACACTAATCTGAGTCAGTAGGACATCGAGTGGGCAGAGACCCTTGGACTTCAATTCCGGCCAGCAATCAAAAACACCCCAATTATCAAAGAATGGCAGATAAGGAAGTCTGAAAATGACATGCAAAGCTGGATCAAAATGCAAGAAAGACGCTCCCTCTTCTTCGACGGGGCAGCAAAGAACAACCCGGGCAAAGCGGGAGCAGGAGGAATCGTTCTAAATCCCCTAGGAAGAAAAGTTCATTCCTTTGCCTGGGGTCTCAGGTATGCTTCCAGCATTCAAGTGGAGGCTTTAGCCCTTCTTCAAGGTCTCCAAAGCCTTAAAGAATTAAACATAAAAGAAGCCAATATTATAGGAGACTCCCAGATTATCATCAACGCAATGGTTACTAATTCCCTTGTTTCTGATCTCAAGCTAGCAAGAATGATAACCAGAATCAAAGGCTTGGAGAGTTATTTTAAGAACCTAAGATATTATCATGTGCTAAGAATCAACAATAAAGAGGCGGACAGTGAAGCCAATAAAGTTGTCCTCCTTCCTGCCGGAACAAGGGAGAAGAATGGAAAAGAAACTTGGGAACCCATTCCATAAACCGCACGCTGTCATGTTCTATTGCTGGTTATTAAATAAATTTGTCTGCATTTTCAAGTGGGGGAAGATAAATGATATGGATTTCATGATCTCTTTAGCAAATAGGAATTTCGCAAGTTTCAGCTGCACTTTTTGCAGAAAGCAGCATCAGGGCAATGAGTTTCCCAATGTAATTATCCTATGTAATTATCCTATCGGCATTCAGGCCAAGATGAATACAATCAACCCATATCCGTTACTGTTAAAAAAAAACTATTAGTTATTAATCATTAATTATCAATTATTACTTATTAATCATCAATTATTATTAATACATTAACATTGGTATTATTATTATTTATTATTAATTATTAGTTATTAATTATCATTTATTATTAATAATATTATCATTAATTATTAATTATCATTATTATTAATACATTAACATTAATATTATTATTAACTATCTTTTTTTCGCTGAAGCAAGTAAGGATCCTTCTATATCATTGTGCCAAAAAAATAGTGTACAATAAAAACAATCGTTCACCCGACGTCAAGGAAAACAGAAAAGGAATAACAACCTTAGCCACCAGAGGCAACATCGAATAGATATACCTTTAGAAAAACAAGCCTAAGAAGAATTAACCAGACTCCTGACTAACCCTTGGGAAACCCGCAAACTTTCTGGCGGCCTCCCTCCAAAAAACCCCCAACTAAAGTACCGTCCCGTCAAACCGAAAAGATCGATGGCAAAGGAGGAAGCCGATAAGCAGAAGAGCCTGAAGTTTAACCTCCATGCAACATCCGTTGATTCGCAGCATCCGAATCCTACAGCTGAGAAAGATTTCGCGTGGGACAAGAAGGAGGAATGATAATGTACGATCGAGGGCGGTTTTCAAACCCATCCCCTGCCACGTGTCGCAGGATGTACGGGATGGATGTGATAACGCCAAAACCATTACCACTCTAAAGGCAATGCTAAAAGTCGAAAGCTATCTGGGAGGTGGTTTTCCAAACTGGACCCTGAAAACTAAAACCACCCGCTGCCGAATGGATTGAATTCTCTTGCAAACACAAAACATCTTCACCCTGGTTGGGATAATGTGCATGAGAGAGTGTTTCATCGAGCAAAGACATGAGGGAAAAATTAGAGATCAACATCACGCTTGCACCTTGCATCTGGGCTACCCAACATGGTACTCTTCTTTTCAGCACAAATTGCCAACAAAGACGACACAAACATGGGACTATCAAATCAAGCTATTCTCCCTTGTTTTTGAGTCTAAACACATCCCTGTCTTCTTCCGCTTGTGCGTCAAAAATAGCTCTCAGTCTTCTTGGACTTAAATCCTGCCACTTCATCAACACATTATTCTCTGTGCAACTGACTCCCTGGTTGGCCAGAAGATCCGCCAGCTTATTTGCCTTTTTGCGAACATGGTGGAAACTAACAGTGCACAGGCCCTGAAGATGGCTTTGAATTCTTTGGAAGACCCGAATAAGATTCCAATGCTTAGAGACTTTATCCAGGGCAGTTCCATTATGAATTTTTTGCACTAATTTGATAATTAACTCTGAATCTGCCTCTATCATGACGTTTAGAGAGTTGCTCTGCTTCAATGAATCTAGGCATTGTTCCATAGCCATTAGTTCAGCCATGTTATTGGTGGTTGTACTAGGTGGCAATGAAAAATGGAAACGATACCGCCCTCTGCATTTCTGAGGACCCCTCCATACCCTGCAGTTCTCGGGTTCCCTTTTGAAGCCTAATCAATGTTGTACTTTAAATAGCCCTCCGGAGGAGGATGCCAAAAATCCTTCTCCGCATCCGACGTAATGAGCTTCCTGTCAAGGCCAAGGAGGGTAAGCCCATTCATCCCCAGCTGCCTGAGAACATTTAAACCTGCGTCTGAGGGGGGGTTTTTAGGGAAGATGCGAACAGTAGTTCTCACTGTCTCCTTGAGTTGTTTCAGGATTATCTCCAGCGGGTGTTGAGGGGGCGTTTTATCCTCCTTAAAAATTCTTTTGTTCCTCTCTTTCCACACGTTCCATATGATGAAGCTTGGTGTAAGAGCCCATGCTGAGTTTAGAATTTCATTATCTGCAAAAAAAAAAAAAAAAAAAATAAAAAAAAAAAAAAAAAAAAAAAAAAAAAAAAAAAAAAAAAAATTACCTCCAAATGCTGAGGGTGTTAATGATGCAACCTCTATCTCTATCACATTTTTGAAAAATAGTAGCAAAAAGATCCCACAACCAGGATGTGAAAATGCAGTTGTTGAGTAAATGTTCCAGGGTTTCTTCTTGTGCTTCACAGAGCGGGCACCTGGAAGGCCCCTAAACACCTCTTTTCCTAATGTAATCCCAAGTCAGTATTTTTTTGTGATACACAACCCACATGAAGAGTTTGATTTTCATCCACCCTTGATGCCTCCAAAGCTTTTGCCAGATTTTGTCCAGAACCCAGGAATCAAGCTCAAGAAGAATGCTTTTTGCTTCCTTAAGAATAAAGGTGCCCTCATTGTTATTCCCCCATCTTAGTTGGTCTTGTCCCTCTGCCACTAACATCTTCCTTTTCTCTACTATTTTCCTGAGCTCCTCCGCTCTAGTTTTCAGGAGATTGTTATTTCTGCATTCTATGTTTCTCCATGTTCTCCATTTATCCGTAGGATGAGAATGTATCCAGAAATCCTTAACCTTTATTAAACCCTGGGAATCTGACTCCTATTTAAGCTCAAGAAAGTCTTCTTTTTCTAGAATTGGTTCTTGTTGCCACTTGTCTTCCCAAAAAAGAGCAAGATTTCCTTCTCTAATTTCCCAAAAGATATTCTCTTGTACTAATCTTCTGTTCTCCCAGGCTTTGTTCTAAATATAAGAACCCTTTATATTTCCTGTCATTCTTATAAGATCATTGTTCTACCAAGAGCTGGCATATTGGTCTTTCCAGATATTTGCCCATTGAGTCTCTGGATGCTGGACCCAACACCACCAAAGTTTGGCCCTTAAAGCCTTACTAAGAATCTCTTGATCGTCCAATCCAAGTCCTCCATGGTTCTTGGGCTTAAAAATTTTATCCCAAGACACCAAGGCCCATTTCCTCTTAGTCTCCTCCTTGCCCCAAAGTAAGTTTCTTTGAATATTTCTAAATTGTTGAAGGACCCCTTTTGGAGATGGGAGGGCTGATAACATGAAAATAGGGATTGCTTGAAGCACTGCTTTTGTAAGAACTAACCTGCCAACAAGGTTTAAAGATCTGATGGTTCATTTACTAACTTTGTCTTGCAACTTGTTGATCAAAGGTTCCCATATACTTTGGAGCATAGGTTTTGTAGTTAGAGGGACTCCTAAATATTTTGAAGGAAATCCCATTGAAAGCCAAGAATTCTAGAGATATTTTTCTGAATAGAAATATTGGTATTGAAGAAGAATATTTTAGATTTGGAGAGATTAACTTCCATACCTAAAGCCGAGGCAAAAAGCTTCAAAAAAAATTTGTAGTTTGAAGCTTCTTGGACTGTGGGGATTCCCTGTAGCATGGTATCATCTACAAATTGTTGGTGAGTCAGGGGCTGACCATTGTCAGTAAGTTGTAGACCTTTGATATTTCCTAATGATTTCGCCTACTTTATAGCTCTCCCCAGTCCTTCCATCATGATGATAAAAAGAAAGGGGGAGAGCGGGTCACCCTGTCTGAGGCCTCTTGAGGGACTGAAAATCTCTGAGGGAGAGCCATTGACCAATATAGAAAAACTGGAGGAGGTCACCAGTGCCATAACCCATCTGACCCAGTTGTGATCAAATCCAAAAGCAATCAACATTTTCCTAAGATAGACCCAATTTACCTTGTCATAAGCTTTGGCAATATCTAATTGCATGATCATACCCGCCTGCTTCTTGCTAGTTAAAGAGTGCACCACTTCTTGCGCTTGTATGATGTTATCCAGAATTTGTCTACCTTCCACATAACCTGATTGCTCTCCAGGAACCAAGACCGGAAGTAAAGGTTTAAGTCTGTTAGCCACAACCTTGGATATGATCTTATAGATTACGTTGCATAGGGCTATGGATCTGTATTTATCCAGTGTCTGAGCAATTTCTTGTTTGGGGATCAGGGTGATGAAGGAAGTGTTGAGGGCTTTCAGAATGGTTTTGTTAGAGCTGGAATCCTCAACAACCTTCAAAATGTCCTGCGTAACAATATTCCAGCAAGCTTTGAAAAATTCCACTTTGAACCCATCCGGGCCCAGAGCTTTGCTATTCTACATGTCTTTTAGGACATCACTTAGCTCCCCTTCCATTACTGGTCTATTCAGGTTGAAGTTGTCCTCTCTGAATACCAGTTTCGGTGCATTAGTAGTTCTTTCCCTGATAGATTGTTCTCTATTTGAATTGTTCTCCTGTGTTATACCTTGGAAGTGGTGAACTAACACAACTTCTATAGCTTTATGGGAGATTTGCAGTTCTACTACTTCATTCTTGATCGAAGAGATGTTGTTGTGAGCTCTATTGGCCATGGTGGTTCTATGGAAAAACTTAGTGTTGCGCTCTCCTTCTTTTAGCCATTGAACTCTAGACTTTTGTCTCCAAAATATTTCCTCTTGTTTACATAGATTTTCCCATTCGTGATAATGTTTATCTGCTTGCTTGCCGATGTCTTTATCAAAGCCTTCCTTGATTAGAGCTTGGTTGAGAACCAACATTTTGTTTTCAACTACTTTCTTTTCTTCAAAAATATTACCGAAATCCTTCTTGTTCCATTCTTTAAGCCGGAATTTTATGTGCTTTAGTCTTTTGTGAAGAAGACACATACTGGTCCCCTGAATCTGCAAGTCCTTTGTCCACCATTTCTCAATGTTGCTTATGAATTCTGGGTGTGACAGCCAGATATTTTCAAATATGAAAGGTTTGTTTCTAGGAGTGCCTATACCCTTGATTTCCAATTTGAATTGGCCAATGGTCTGAGCCTCCAAAGGGAAGAACTCACACCGTGACCTCTTTACCATTCACCATAAGATTCTCAGAGATGAAGAATCTGTCTAGCTTTGAGGCAACAAGGGCCTCTCCCCCCCTTATGTTATTCCAAGTAAAGAGGCCAGTATTCCAATTAGTATTAACCAGATTTATGTTATCAGAAAAGGTTTGGAAAGCAATGGAGTCTTTGCTTAGAGATCTTGTACCTCCTTTTTTCTCTAAAAGGGATTTAATCATGTTGAAATCCCCTCCCATGATCCAAGGTATGTCTGTATGTCTGTTCCTGAGATCAACCAGAGTATCCAGAAACTTAAGTTTGTCATATATTCTCTGAGGACCATAAACATTTGTGACCAGAAAGGTGTCCCTTTCTCCTACCGGTTGAATAACAACCGATAAGTAATTTCTGGAAGCCTCTGCTTCCAGAATGGAAATTTTGTGGGGATTCGATAGAGTGAGTATGCCCCCTACTATGTTTTCTGCTTTAAATTCTAGGAACTCATAGTTGTTGAGCCATTTACTGTGGATTTGTCTTACCTTTTGAATGGAACATTTCGTTTCTTAGATGAACATTATATCCGTCGTTTCTTGTTTCATTCTGTTACTAAGCATTCTTTGCTTTCTCTTACTTCCTAGACCTCTAATATTCCAAGATGTCAACTTCATTATAAAATATTTGTAAAGGAGTAGTTGGATAATTCTTTCATCTTACCTTAATCAATCATCAGCTTTCCACACTCCAACAAGAGTTCATTCTGCCTTTTCCTCCCTCTTTTCTTGCTTGGGTTTCGAGTAGCTAGTCCCAGCGTAGCTTTCATCATTTTCACCCTTCGGTTGTCCTGCTTGTCTATGTTGTTCCCTCTCTCTAACTTCCCAACTTGCATTTTCCATAGAAACAGCTGTTGTATTCTGCTGAGTTCTTCTTGAGGTAGCGAATCCACTCCCCCTGTAGTGCCCTGCCTCAAGAATCCTTCTAGGTCTAGGTTTCCCTTATCAAGAATTTCTAGTAGTTCATGTTCCTCTGGGTCCGTATCATTCTGGGTCATTTCCTGATCCATTTCTTGTTCAGCATCTCTCATAGTGGCTTCTTTTTGGTACTCATTATTTTGTGTTTGTTCCAGGTCTCTTTCCTTCTCCTTTTCTACAGAACTCCCTTCCATTGTTTGATCTTCTATAGTTATCTTTTCCTCTTCCTGAAGCACCTGAAAACTGTTGTGCCTGAACTGTTGACCTTCACTCTGCTGATTTTTCTGTCCTCTTTTACTTCCTTTACCTCGATTAACCACTTTCTGGAAGCTATCTGATTCTTTCATTGTGTTGATTCCTCTTTTGTTTATTTCTTTGTTGAGTGGACAGTCCCTGACAAGATGTCCATGTTCATGGGATTTTCGACATCTAAAAGGAATGTGCTCATAATCTACTATTTGCACCCATTCTTCATCAAAAACTTCCAAGATTATCTCTTCCGGTAGAGCTCCTGATAGATCCATGTCTACACATATTCTAGCAAAGGAAGTATACTTTCCCCTTCTAGTGGCTTCAGAGGCTTTAACATAGCGACCTAATTTATTGCCTATGGCTACTAACAATTCATTTTGCCAATAATCCAAAGGTAGAGAATAGAGCCTTACCCAGACCGGCACTGAAGTAAATTTTTCCTTCTCTGGGACAAAGTTCATCATCCAAGGTCTCATGTAGAGCCCCGCAGCAGCATAGAAGTAAGGCCCTCCTTCAAATATTTTGTCCTTGTCTTCAATATTAATGAACACCATCGTAAAGAAACCCTTGGACTCGAGATGGAGAACTATGCTCCCTTTAAGTTTCCAGTGGTATTTAATCCACGACTGTAATGCTTTTTCAGTGGGCCATAGTCCCATGAACTTACAAATGATGGCATATATCCCCATGTGCTCCCTATGCGCCTGCAGCTCTGGATTATTTAAAATAACCCTGGGAGTTGTGTCTGTTTTGGGTTTACAGGGACCCTTGTTTTTCATGTCTTTAGTTCCCTATATTTTGTCGTCTACCTCTATGTCGTTTGTGCTATATTGACCCTTTTCCTGTGGGTTCTCCTGTTCCCTCTTCCGTGCTTTTTTTTTTTCCGGCCACCCCTGTCTCCCTGAAAATTTCTAGAGGCTTCTTGCCTCTACTGGCCTCGGCCTCCTTATAGGAGGGAGTGGAGCACCCTCCTCTACCGCCCTTCATAGAGCCCTCTGACCTCCCCTGTTTGTTCTGGACGCCGATCGCTCTTCAATGTTCTGCCTTCAGCTCAGTATTTATTTTTCATCAACTCTCAATATTATTATTATTAACTATCATTATTTATTATTACTATTATTATTAGTTATTAATTATTATCAATTATTGATACATTAACATTAATTTTAACATTAATTTAATTATTAATTTAAATATTAATATTAATATGTAATAATATAATAACACTAAATACTATTTTAATAATATGATATACTAGAAAAAAAAATTTAACATATTATTATAATATAATTGAATATTAACTCAAATAATAAATACTGTTATAAAATTTTGATTAATTATTATTTTCATCATTTGAAAATCCTTAAAATTCTTAAAAATTAATTTAAAAATAAATAATAAAAATGATTAAAACAAATAGTCGACATTCATTTAATCTTCCCACTTCATACTATTATAAATTATTTAATACCCTCATTAAAGCTCTTCTACTATCATCATTCAAGAATGTCCTGATGATGGATCCCTGTTGGGATTTGAAACATTGATGAAAAAAAATGGTTATTACTGTGGGTTCTCCGGCTTCTAAATTAAAAGAACACATGGTTGATTCCTCAAAAATCGTTGTTGTGTGTAATGTTCAAAATATAGTTGCAAAATGTAAACAAGTGTCCTACAAAATCATGGCTTCTAGCCTGGTGATCATATATAATTTGATTAGTACATGTAAACTCCCTACAGTTGAGGCCCCTACCCTATATGTGTGTCGTGGTGATGGAAGATAGCATTATCCACCCTCTAGAATAGCCAAACCCAAGCACGTGGTACTTGAATAGTTGCTAACCAATTTTATTCCTTGTTGGGGGTCATGTTTTCTTTTTTCCTGCTTGCTATGTGCAAATACTAATGGTTGAGCATATTCTTGGAGCATTTGTGTGGTTGTAGTAGAAGGTTAAAGGCAGAGAAATTACATGGGGGTGTTTTCCTGAGGTCAACATTGTTGATGTTGCACAACGGATTGATCATTTAACTGAAGAGACATCATTGTGTACATTAGGTTCTTTGTATCATTGTTTACAATCATTTTATGCACTTGTATTAGCTCTCAAATTTAGTATATTGTGGTGTTTATTATAACTAGTGTATTATGTGCAATATTTGAGTTTGAGTGAAAGATATTGGTGGTTCGAAGTATATTTCCATGGATATTTAATTGTTGTAATGTATGAGAATTTAGATCATTTTAAGAAATTCACCTACATCTATTAGCAGCCAAACTGTTTGACTAAATGTGCCACTGAAAGCCAAACTGTTTGACTAAATGTGCCACTGAAAACTCAGTCAAAAATCAATGAATTTATGGGAAAAAAACAGTGAAGTATGATCTTATATTTGTGGCTTACAAACGTATACAAATAGACTAAAATTTTTTTGAGTATCATATTAAATTCCTTGTTGTTGATTTAATACATTTTATCAATATTTTGGTGTCTAATATTTATCTTTGATGCTTAAAATATTAAATATGCATCTACATCCATGAATTGTCAAACTATTTGATGGAACCTCTCACTGAGGACTTTCATAAAAACTCAAATTTGGCGAAAAATCTAAGGTAATTTATGGGGGGTATATTACAGTGGTATTAGAGCATGATATTGGCTAGTTATGGTGAATCCAACAAGCTCATGGAAGATTTGAGCATGCATGCACAATAATTGGTGGAGCTATAGACATTCTCGTGACTCAAGGAAGAAGGAGTACATAGGAAATCAAGGATGAAATCTTCCGGAATAATGAGAAGCAAATAGAAATGTTGACCCAACTAAGTAGCAGTAAGATGATATACCATAATCGCAAGGTTGAAGGTAACAAGTGAAAAATGTCTCCCAAATAGTTGCAACAAGGAAAACAATTCACATAATTGGTCCAAAACTATGAAGATATTAACGAACTTTTTATAAAAGTGATAGAGAAAATCGAAGTATGGCTAAGATCCAAGAGAGAAAGGAAATCATTACAAACCTAAAACTCAAGACCCTGAAGAAGGAAATGAAAAGGCATTTAAATAAAAGAGCCAGAAGATGAAACAAGCCCTAAGATAGCCCTTAAAACACCACTAGAGCCATCATGTGAGGCTGCAAAAAGTGAAGAGGAACAAGAAACAACGAGGAACTCTAATTAGGAGAGTGGAAAGAAGGTGGATGGGCGCATGGTTGGCAAGGGGACATGTGAGGCACCCATTGACTCGCATGATCATGAGGAGTATCATGGCTTGGATCTACACCATGAGGACTATAATTTTCCACCTTTGGAGAGATCTCCCAAGGCACAAGAGCATGGTAAATTTTAGGGGCGAATTGTAGCCCAAAGGTGAAATTTGAGGGTTTTTCCATTTTAAGATGGCGAATTTTTTATTAAAAACCCTTTTCATATAATTAGCCACAATTTTATTTAAAAAATAATTTTTTTTTTTTTTTTTTTTTAGCCCAAAATAAAAAATGGGCAGATAAACTAACCAAACCTTCATTTGGCCCGATTCGCTGGTTTTTGGAAATTGTATTCACTTAAAATCGACGAATTTTGATATTTGCCCCTGGTTTTGGGCATGGTAAATTTTAGGGGCGGCATTAGCCAAGGTGAAAATTTGAGGGTTTTGGGTAGCATTTTAAGAGGGTGAATTTTTTATTAAAAACATTTTTCATATAATTAGCCCAATTTTATTTAAAAAATTAATTATATTTTTTTTATTTTTATTTTTTTTTAGCCCAAAATAAAAAAATGGGCGGATAAACTACCAATACTTCATTTGCAGGGGGGGGGGTGGGGGCGGGGGGGGGGGGGGGGAGGGGGGGGGGGGGATGATTCGCTGGTTTTGGAAAATCGTATTCCCTTAAAATCGCCTAATTTTTGATATTTGCCCCTAGTTTTGGGGAAATCGTATTCCCTTAAATCACCCGATTTTGAATATTTGCCCTTGGCTTGGGAGATTAAAATGGTATTAGGTGCAATTTTTTTTAATACCGTGCGCCAATACCACATGCCCAAAAACTATCTCTCATTTCACAATCAAAATATTTATAAATATTTTATTTGAATTTAATTTTATAACATTTTTTAATTAAATCTAAAAGTAAAAATATTATAATTACTTTTAAGATATATCTAAATCCCTTATCACATTCAAATATATGAGATATAAATAATAGTTATAAATTAAGATCCATTATACCATATAAGTTAGTCTAATAATTTTGTAACCATATTTAAACTTTATTAATAACCACATAAAAAATTATTACTTATAATATAACAATTTTTTAACCATGGATATTCACTCCCACTTTACCATGGACATTATTAAGTTGTGAACATGCTTCGTTACAATACCATGGACCAATACCATGACTTATCAATACCACCCAAAAACCATCTCTCATTTTACAATCAAAATATTTTATAGTTTTTTTTTTTAATGTTATTACATTTTTGGTATGGAAAAGATATTGTAATGTCATGTTATGTTATCTAAACATTATGACTCAATCAAATTAAAAAAATTGATTAATTAATTAATTAAAAATTAAAATATTTTGACTCAATGAAATTACATAAAAATAGAAATTACATTAAAAAAATAAAATTAATAATTATAATAATTAATAATTAAACAAACCTAGATCCATTTTAACTTTGGATCTATCTAGAGATTTGATAATTGATAACCCTATGTTAAAATGAAAAGTCTACATTATTATTTTATGTAAAAATTGTAGGTTATTTTTTTTAATCAATTTTTGTTGAGTAAAGGTAAATTTGAAATAAAAATAAAAATAAGTCTATGTAAAAATGAAAATTCTACATTATTTTTTTTTATTATATCAAGAGATATTGTTTTGTGCATTACTGGTTTTTGAGCTCAAGGTTTATAAGAACCCATGGTATTCATGTGGAATATAGTCTATTTAAAGGGGGGAATTATACCATCCTAATTCCATCTTCTCATTCTCCCTCTTTCTCTCTCTCTCCCTCAGTTTTGATTCACATTTCGCATTAGCCTTAACTATCGATCTCTCAAGCTTAGAGAGGGATGGATCTTGGGTCGTGTATATCTAAAGAGGGGTATGCTATGAATTCTTAAAGTAGTATACTTGGATTTGGAAAATGTAAGATTTTTTTTACATAGGGATATCTTAAAGTAGTATAGTTGGATTTGCAAAATGTAATATTTTTTTTACATAGGGATATCGTTTACTTTTGATTATGGTCTTGCCTATTACGTGCCCATATTCTAGTTTTGATGAGTTTTGATTATGTTTTTGATCAGGTGCAACGTCTATGACCCTTTCCTATTAAGTGTCTATATTCTAGTTTTGATCAGGTGAAGCGTCTATGACCCTTGTCTATTAAGTGCCCATATTCTAGCTATCATTTGGGAGTTTTTTTATTGCATCTAAGGATGTTGTCTTGTTCTTTGAAGTTACCAGTGGTTTTTGAGCTCTAGGTTTATGAGTTGAGCTCTAGGTTTATGAGGACCCATGGTATTTCCCATGATATTCATGTGGAATATAGTCTTTTTAAAGGGGGAATTAAACTAGCCTAGATCCATCTTCTCCCTCTCCCTCTTTCTATGCGTCGAAACCATCAGTTTTGATTCTCATTTCCCACTTGCTAGGTTTTGATTCTCATAAACTAGCCTAGATCCATCTTCTCCCTCTTCCCCTGGGTATCCCTTGAAACCCTTGGTTTTGATTCTCATTTCCCACTCACTAGGTTTTGATTCTAATTTCCCATTCACCTTAACTAAGGATGATCTAGGTAGTTGTGTATCAAAAGAGAGGTATATTGTGAATTCTTAAAGTAGTATACTCTGATTTGCAAAATGTAAGGTTTTTTTACATAGGCATATAGTTTATTGGACTTGCAAAATGTAAGGTTTTTTTATGTAGGGATATGGTTTACTTTTGATTATGGTTTTGATCAAGTGAAGCATCTATGACCCTTGCCTATGAAGTGCCCATATTCTACATATCACTTGGGAGGTTTGCATAGGTTGATCATGATTGTGAAACCCTATTCCAAAACAAAGACATCTATCCACTTAATAAATCTTTTTTTTTTCATTTTAAATTAAAATAAAAATCAATAATATGAAAAATAAGTATGGGGCTGAAAAAAAGCTAGAAGCACTAGTGGTTGTTGGGAGATTTCAGGTTTTCTAATATCATGAGAAAAATGTTTTTTTTGTTGCTTTATATTTTATAGTTTGTGTACAGTAAAATATGGTATCTTAACGACTTAATCACTTTCTATCTTAATGGTTAATTTTTTTAAATTCATTTAAATTATAATTAATTAACTTGATATAAAAATGATTGATGAGACAATATTATATAAAGGAAAGTGATTTGATAATTATAATTACAAGTTGTCCAAATTGGTGAGTGAATGATTATCTTCACTTTCAATTTCTGAATTGAGATATAATTAAATTTGTAATGGTTTATTTATATAATCATCACTCAAACATGATATTTTTCCACAAGGAGGTCACTCACAAAACATAATAAAAAATATATATATATTAT
>APFE031397097.1:391836-405075 GCA_000404065.3 Pinus taeda | reverse complement strand
TTATTATTTTAATATGATAACTATAATTATTATTTTATATGTGTCCTTAGAGGTATCCTAAAGTGTTGTTAGATTCTAGCTAGTTCATTTTTTATCATCTTAAGGAAACAATAATAGTACCTAAGGTGACCATGTAATTCATTTTAAAATTTAAATATTTTGTAATAATTTTTGTCAATATAGACAATTTTAAAACAGAAATTCACTAAGCAAAATCATAACAACACTTATCTACTAATCTCCCTCAAAACTACATCTCTCCCTAGACTTTTGTAATTAATATACATTTAAAAAATAAATATTCAAAACTGAAAACTAAATCTCTCCTTGTTTCAAAATGTTATATAAAATCTTTTTAATTAGTACATATTTAAAAACTAAATATTCAAAACTTATTTTTATTCACACCGAGCCAAGTTTTCCAATGATGGTCTAAAATCCAAAACCCTAGTAGAAAAAAGATTCCTTGCCATATGATAGGCTTCTTTGCACTCAGATTGCTGGGAGGATGATACTAAGATGTAAAAACTGGCAATTAAAAAAATATTATAAGATAAAGAATAAATATAAAAACTGGCAATTCAAAAAATATTATAAGATAAAGAATAAATAAGTTAATTACATTATAATTTTGTTGAGTTGAATTGCAAGACGCAACCCTTGAAATTTAACAAAACATTACTTAAATCATGATGAGGCTATTTACTTGCTCGCAAATAGTAAAATCTAATCTTCCTTCTTAGCTCTTGCGAATATATGTAGGGCTCTACATTTTAAGGACGTCGCTTTGAAATGTTGAGCATTTTTGCAGGGCAGAAACCTCTTCTTTGACTGATGCGAGCGGTTCTCACTTATTTTTAGCTAGGGCTTTGCGTTTTGGGGTTTCATCTTGATACATAAAATTCCAAGGGAGACACGGGCTTATTATCATTGTTTTGCTTGGCCGCAGGATTTTTAAGGTTGATTTCTATTGCAAACCTTTATGTGCTATAACCTTTCGTGCTGATTTTCACCATGCAGATTTTATTAATATGTTCTTTTAGTATGTAATGTTGGATTTTTTATGCTTTTTAGTACTAAAAAGTTTTTGGTTTGGGAATATTGTCGATACAGTTGGGGCATACTTAATTATGGACATGGCTATACCTGTACAATTTGTTACAACAAAAAAATGGGAGAATTCTATCTCCAATACTCACATTTGTTCTTCTCCATCTAAAGATAGGTAGGATGAGTAAAAAACATTTCACAAAATCCATGCTCTAACATAGCTACTTGGCAACTATTTTACAAACTAACTATATAACAAGATACATAGATAGATCATTCCTAATTTTTCAATAGGCCTCAAAGGAAGTACCCAAACTCAATGAGCAAGGATTGTAATCCCAATTCTTTGTTCCATTTAAATTCTTGTTCCCACATTTCTTTCCCAGATTTCCTCCCTCTCGTGACTGGCATAGAGCTTAATGTTTGTTTAGCTACACTTGCATAAGTGAGAGTTCTAATGTATACCTTTGTTGCCACTAGGCTGAGGGAACATCTTCCCTCGCTATTTCTAATCATTGTTCCTCCCATGGATTATTAATTTGTTGGTTCACCATTTTTCCCTTGTATTTCTTCTCAATTTTTCCATTTTCACCTTTTTTATTTTTGCACTTATCTTCTTCATGTCAATTTTCTAAGGACTTATCATGGCTCATTTCCCACTCCTCACTCATATATATTTATATTCCAATACATGAGAAATATATTTATATTCCATATGAGTAATATACATATTTCAGTCCTCAAGGGATTTCTTAGAAAACAAGGCTCATAGTCATTACAAGAAATACTCATTATGAGTCCAACACATTGTCACGTGTAGGATTTCTCCTTACCACCTACCCTAAACCTAATTGACTTTCCATGACAAATATATTTATATTCCATATAAGGAATATACTTATACGGAATATACTTGTTTTGTTTCTTGATGGATTGATTAGCAGGGCTTCAAGCCATTACAAGAAATCCTCATTATGAACTTTGTTAGCCCTTTACAAAGCCTTTATTATTCAGTGAAATATTCACCAAGATCTCACAAGATTTTATAATCCAATGAAAGATTCGCCATGATTTTACAAGATAATATAATTTGGTGAGAGATTTGCCAAAAAAATTACATATACATATTATATTATTGATAAAATCGCCTTCCATTTTTCCTATGTATCATGGGGATTCGCCCATTTATTATATATATCAATTTAGGGGAGTTCTTAAAATTTTCCCTGCACAAGAGCTAGAGATGGTTAAGACGGGTGAGAATTCATCCTTAGGACTAGCCATCAATGAAGTGTGAGTGGGTACTATTGTACAACATTTTAGTGAACTAGAAGGCCTCATAACATTATGTGTCGAGTTAGCAATCAAGATATCTAGCATTGGGGAACGATTAAAATCCTTAGCAAAGCAGCAAGGAGAGCATATGTTGAGACCACACAATTCACTTCAGAGGCACGTTAATTGAGCTTACAACATTATTAGCCCACCTCTATGCATTGGATTGAGGGAGATATATTTTCCTAGAAAAATCGTATGGGATGACTAGCTCAACGGGATAGAGTGACATGAGCTGAGTATGGTACATCATCGATATGGAGGGTTGTTATGTACATAGGAGTTTGTGTGTCTAGTCCATCCTTTGGGATTGGATGGCGGGATATCTTGAGTTGGTACCCAATGGAGTGGGCTACACTTGTGGAGATAGTCGTAGTCTAAGGAATAGTCCAGTAGGATCCTTCAGGCATCGAGGATATTAATAGCTCGGGTTAGAATTAGGATCTAAGTGGGGTTCTCCATCATTTACCAAGTATGCACGATGACTACGGAATTGACAGGATTATTGACTCGATGACCAAGCACCCACACTCCTTCACACTTCAATCAAAGTAATAGTCAGCACCAATGGCGATTTTGGTGGACAATGGAGTGTGCCGACTTCAGGAGATGTCTTGGCACATCATTCATGTATGGGATTGTTGGGTGGTCAACATGCCCTTTCAGGAGTTATTCGTATGCATTGGTATGCCACCAAGTAGGGCATTATATGGATATGATGCTCTTCCATCGATGTATTATGCACAGGAGCCATTGAGGATCAACACAGCAATGATATCCCCATTAGCATATGAAGAGTTAGGTCGCTCAGGTCTATCGGGATATATGAGGAAATGTGACTCACATCATGGTGGGTTCACTAATAGAGTGGTGGATACATTGGCACATGCACGACAACAGATGATATCATGATGAAGAGTGTTGATAGAGATGTGTCGCAGAGTTCAATGTTATGCAAAGGAGTGTGGGGATATATGTCTATGTGTAGTAGTGTATGATGTTGTAAAGCGAGTGGTAGAACTTTCTTAAAGGACGTTGTTTAGACCCCACATAGTAGTCGAAGGCATCATCAGGAGACATGATAACATATTTATCTGTGTAATTTGGTAGGAGCAGGGAGGTCCAAACATCAGGGATAGTGGTAGCGAGATGGTGGAGATGGTGATATAGACAGGATGCAGGTTGATCCATACAGAATTACTCTTGAAAAGCAGTATCCAGTGGTGTATAAGGATGTTCAACGATGAGAAATGGTATGCAAAGGAGCACGAAGGTGTATGGTGGCGTGTAGTAGTGTACAAGATTGCACAATGGACTGAGAGAGTGTTTCTAGTAGGGATATGTGTTGACAAGGATGCCAGCCATGCTATTGAGGTGGGCATACCTAGGTTTGGAGAGTGGGTCGGTCACAAGCCTGGTCATGAGCTTCCGTATGGGTTCTTGGAAAAATCTATTAGAGCCCATACATATATCACTCTTTAGCCTCATGCACAGACACAAAGTATTTGGATATTGTCTCTTGATACTTTCATCACGAGCAGTGGTACATGGGGGGATAATCTGAGATAATTAGATGAAGCATGATACATGAGGAGGCAGACTTCCCAACTGAGGCTTATGGTTGGGATGAGAGATGACTACAGAGATAACATATGTTCTACCCCTTAGTTCACACTTAGTAAGGTGTATGATACGCTTTTGGCTGGACATTTTGGGGCATCATGTGAGTAGGAGGTACAATGATGAGGCTCCAGGTAGTATTAGGAATCGACAGCAGGAGACATGAGAGCAGATCTCATTGTGGGGAATGGAAAGCGTAGGGAAATTTAGCATGCACCATGTTGATTCATGATGTATGGAATCTATATGTTGATTTCATGTAGGGATAAGAGAGGAGGTACGGATGGGTTCCAACAATTTTCAAAACTATCCCACATCATATCTAGCTATCAGAGTTAGTTGGTTGATAGATCACTCTATTTCGTGATGAGTGGAATCATGGCAGAGAGTGATCTAGTCCATTCTTGGGTCATCACATGGGAATTCGTTGAGGCCTTCACCATGTGGTGAGGCAAGTTACCCCTGTTTTTGTTGAGGATCAAGACTAACCATGGAGTGGTGGGCTCTAGCATTGTTGAGTTGTCCTCGCATGTTGAGCAAGTCTTTGGTCATTACCCGTATAGTGGCCGAGAGTTACAGGGGAGGTAGATCCATTACAATCATGATGGGAAGTTAGTTATGATTAGAGTGGCGCATCATCAACATGGTGGTATACTTTTGAGATTAACATGGGACCCCAACATTACAAATTCAGTGGTTAGTTTGATATTTATCTAAGAAAAAATACAAGCCTTGTGTGTATTGATTAACTCAATATTTAAAGGTTCATGTGTTTTCATCACAATTTATGGTTTGAGTTTCTATTTATTGATAATTTTAATAGCCATTTTTAAATTTCTAAACCACCATTCAAGTAACTATAAAACTTTAAAAATATTATATAATAATAATAATAAATAAAATTCAATGTAATATAGTTAAATGCATAGATGATATAAATTAGGTGTAGTGAAAACAAAATTGGTGTCTTCATAATTAGAGGATTCCATAGTATATGGAACTTAGAAGCAATCATATTATGGTTGAATAGATGTAATATAGATTCACAATAAGATATATCCTTTTATTTATTAGTGAAATATATAACATTGGGATGTTCATGAAATATTGAAGATTTTTAAAAGCTAAAGTAATAGAATGGTGAGATGGTATTGAAGTGCTTTAAGATAGAAAATCAACATCACATGTGAATAGATGTGATTAGGGTTTTTAAGAACCAAGTGATGAGAAGCTTTCCAAGTTCACTCATATGGAGGAGATTGCGTGTTTTGTGGAATGTTGATTACTAAATGACAACCCTCGAAGAATGATGTAAATTGGAAATTGGGATTTAGTATTGAAAGGTAATTGGTATCTTGTTGAACTAACACTAATAGTATTCATGAGATAACCTAGATCCTAGGATGTTGAATAATATTAATTCGTAGTTCATATTCATTATTTATACAGGAAAATGAAATGGTTTTTTTATGATGAATCGTGATAAGAATTCTTATGGTGCATTATTGCTCTATATGTGATGTGTATTGAGATTATTCTAATACTTATGATGTTATGAGATGAGGTTATATTGATATAGGGTTCCATTTATTATGTGATATATAGATATGTTGATGTTAAAACTTATGATGGTGTTTCACTATGTGAAGCATGTGGTAATTAAATGTAGATTTATGACATGCATGAGCATGCAGTTTTACAATTCATGATGTTGTGATAATGATGTATACTCATGATGGATATGGTATGCATGGTGTGGCATATGGATTTTTTTCTATGATTTTATGATTACAACTAATGCATTGGTTGCATGTTGAGATGTGGTGATTGATAGGAAATCCACAAATGGGTTGAGAGAGTCAGCTATTTGATGATCTCGTGGGAGCCCATACCTATGAGTGAGAATATGAAACACCATATGGGTCGGGGACATACTCAAACAACACTACATATGCTAGTGGTGTCTTTGTCTTGTATAGCTCTTGAAGGACTATGGGACCAACTTGAGGAGGTCGAGTGCCTGATATTGGATTGGGATGTCGAAGTCTAGTGGGGGTGTAAGTACTTTTATGCCTGCGGTTGTGCACCTTAGTGAGTGTGGAGGGAGTGGGCCTACCTTTTGAGATGCTTGGAGTACTACTACTTGGAGTATTGAGTCGGGTGTTTGCCTTAGGGCAGATGAGGTTTGAGCCTGGGCATGAGCCTTGGAGCTAGCCTTGGGCTATGGTACAGACTGATGAGGCTTTATGCCTGGTTTTGAAAGTTGGGAAAAAGGACAAATATTATTTGGGATTTCCCTAGTGATGTGAAAACTTTCGATGCCTACTGGTTATACTAGTTCAGTAAAGGGTGTAGGGCAAACGTGGAGCAATAAATAATTAAATAAAATAAAATTTTAAATGATTCAACTTAACTTCGGGACAAAGTTCCTTAAAGAGAGGGAGTATGTAATGCCTCCTAATAATAATAATAAATAAAATAATATTAATATATAAGTAAATAAATAACAAATAATAAATAAAGATAATAATATTAAATAAATAATAATATGAAGATAATAAATAATAATAAACAAATATAATAGTACATAATAAATTGGAGTTCTAAATAAATATATATAAGTAAACTACAAGAATAAAAATAAGTAAAGTTAACAAAAACTAAAAAGGAATAAAACAAAAAAGTATTAAATTAAGAGAAATATTGAATTAAGTAAAATTTGTATGTTGACACATGGATTATATGCATGCAGATTCCTTTCCAATTTCGTTCCATTTTTGGAACAGTTGGTTATATTTAATGGACAATGAGGAGGATGAGATGATTCATTCATTCAAGCATTCTTCTAGAGAAGAGTGTTGATAGGCAAAGGAAACCTTAGTAGTAGTATGCTAATTGAGGGCTCAGAGGTGGCGAGTTGTAGATAGATGATGTGTAGCTAAGCCTACGATTGGGTGGAGAGTTGTCCCCAAAACTTTGTTGCGGTTAGCGGGATTCAAATAGCATTCAACTCTGAAATCACAAGTAAGGAATATCATCGCTATATGTAAGTTGTCTTTCCTCATGTTCTTTGAAATTCTATCATAATTAGTTGAATAGTTATATGTTGATTATAAATCTCATAATTGATCTAATTAGTTGTATATTTAAATTGTGGGTTGTTATAGGTGATCTTATATGGATTGGATTTCATGATAGCCTTTCTCTAGAACACGAGGTATTTGTCCTATAAATACATGTTGTACACGTTGGGAAGAAACTCTACAACTAAGCACAATTCTACCATATCCCAAGATGGATCTTCTCAATTTCTATCTTTTCTACCTATTTCTATAGTTTGATAGTTTTCTCAGTCGTTTCATTCATTCCTTTCCTCCACTGATCCCATATGCCTCTATGGATTTCCAAATTTTATACTCATCTATCTCTAAGGTTCTTGATAATTTCTTAGTGTTCCCTAATAGGCATTACTCATTCCTAATATGAAACCAATATTCCATTCCACTTATCATCTTTAGCCTTCTCTCACTGGTCTAGAACATTCACATCAATTTATTGATCCTCCAACAAAGAAATATATATCTGAATGCCAGTTTCCAACAATTCAAGACCTTTTTGAACAACCCTTTCGTAGGTTTTCCTCATGTGTAATTCTACTTGGGTTGTTTCCCTTGCCTTAGGAAGAGGTTCCTCTATTTATTTTGTAGCATTGAAGCTTATTGTGTGAGCAAGGAAATCTAATTTTGCAAAGGGCCTATCTTCCCTTAGTTCACTTCTAATAGTTTGAGTGAGGTTTGAAGCTTTCTATGTTTCCTTTAAAGCATTTTATTTCTTTTAAGAAGATATACATACAAATAAATAAGGAAAAGAGTACCTATTGTTTTCCTCTACTTTATGATTTTGGAGGTTTTCTTTAGCTATAAGATAGCAACACCTTATTTTACTTTTGCTGGTGTGTTATGTGTTGCAGCCCCTTCTTCCTCAACCTGTTGTTCCATATTGATTTCTGGAGTTACAACAAGTCCTTCAAGGTTTTCCCTTGCTAGTTCTTATGTTGCAGTAAGGTTTTGAACTTCCATATCTTCTTGCAATTCTAGTCCTTCAAAGCCTTATTCTTCCCCTACAGGTTCTTGTGTGACAACAAGGGTTTCTTCCTCCATTACCCCTATTAATTCTTGTGTGAGAGTAGGGGTTTCATCCTCCCTTAACCTGACTGGTTCTTCTATGATAATAATGGTTTCTTCCTCTTGTGTTGCAACAAATTCCTTTTTATATTCCACCCATGTTGATTCTTGTGTGGTAGAAATGGTTTCTTCTTGTTCTTCTTGAGTTGCAAAAACTTGGGTTGGCTCTTCCTTTTTAATGTATCTTGTCCTATTTTTGCTTGGTGTTTCCACATACGTGGGCCTCTTTGTCATCTGTCTTTGACTCGTTATCATATAATTTCTCCTAGTAATTTCCATAATGTTGTCATGGTCGAGAAAGACTTTCTTCAACCACATGAGCTAGAGCAAGGACATCCTCTTCTATAAGAGCTTCATTAGAATATTTCTTAACTATAATTTGAGGAGTTGCAACAGTTTCAACCTCTAAAGTTGCAACAAGGTTTTCTTCAAGGGGAGTGGTAGTAGATGTATCTTGAGGAGGAGTTGCAATTCTTCTTTGACTAGCTCCCTTGTTATGTCACTCCATACATGCCCTACCATATGCATTTAATGCTCGAATAAAGAGTTGTATAAGTTCATGGTGTGAGAGTGCGTCCTTAGGGTGGATACACTTATCAAAAAGGGTTTTCATTGTTTAAATTATTTTCCATAGGAAGAAAGGCATGTTGATCAACCTATCATGCCTCAAGTGATCCAACAATCTCAAATGCTACAAGTAAACTATCTTGTGGTGAGCCTTTCATGCAAAATATCTCTATACTACTATGGGTACATCTCCCCAAGGGGTTGGTAGGTATTTTTGGTCAATTCTGATGCCTTTTCTGATCTAACCCTCTCTTGGCTCAAGAAATTGTTCCATAATCTCTAATTTTGGCCTCCTCTTACAATACCATCACTCCCCGGTTTGTGGAAACCTTGTTACTTTTGTCATGATGTCCTCATCCACCTACACTACCATCCCTCCTACCATATACTTGTTATCCCATAAATTCAGTGTGAACTCCAATGCAACATCATCATCATACCCCTATAGTCTGTGAGTGTATTCAATCCATTCTCCATATAGAAAATAACCCCCTTTGATTCAGTGAACCTCCAATTTTCTCTCTCCTATGAATTTAGACATTCTACGGCTATAAGGTGGAATAAACAATTCATCAAAGGTTGATAATCTCCAATTATGGTAAGGGAATGATTATATTATGGTATAATTATATCATAAATTAATGGTGGTAGCAGTTGATGTATGTGATCAAATCAATGGTAAAGTCAAGTTATGCCAAATTAATTCCATTCATCATGCAGTAAGGAAATGTATCATTTTAACTTATTGTGAATGGTCATTTTCTTCGATGTTGGTAGAAAGAGTCATTATTTCATGTATCTTCATTGTGCTATCATGTTGGCCCTACAAATACAATTGTAATCCTCACTATCATTGGAGTTGCAACACGTCTAGACTTGTATCACTTTAATCATTGAGCTAGAGTTGAAACTTGATCTAATAATGGTGTCACAATAGGTGTTGTTGCTATCCAAATCAATCAGTAAATTTGTGGCAACTAAGTTGTAGCGTTTGAGTTGCAACAATCGAATTACAATCATGGAATTGCAAAAATTGAATCACAATAATGGAGTTACAATAATCAAATTGCAGTAATGGCAACATCCTCCCCTGCATATCCTGGATAATTCTCTCATGTGATTTCTACCGAAAGACTTTGTTTAATTCATTATGGGTCACAAAAGCTTGAATATAGAAATGCAATAGTATTTCAAAATTATAAATAGTCCATGAGTTTCTTGATCATAAGGGTCTTAACATAACCATCATGAAACCATGAAGTTCCCTTCTATCATGAGTAATTAATTAATATGACTTTTTTTTTTTTTTTTTCTTAACATGTCATGCACCAACTTAGGTTGGTTTTCACATAACATGTCCAGGTTATGCCCCTAAGGGTTTTCATACATGGGATATTATTATTATTATTATACAACATGGTATGTAAGAAGGATTCATTTAGTAGGGATTTCTCAATTAGCGATAATCTCCAAGTCATTGTCAGGCAATCCATCATAAATTTTCCTCGAGAAGGTTTTCCTTGGTATGGGTATATGATATAACCAAAGCTTGTGTCCATTTTCCATTAGATGCATTATCTCTTCATTGATGGTACAAAGTTTGATGGCTCCATCATCATACATAGTATCAATCTCTTAAGGTTTGAGCCATCAAATGTGAAACTTGGAACCAAATTACAAGGCCCAATCTCCAGCTTTGAATTTCTTGTTCTTAATGAATTTGTTGTGCCACCAAGCTCTTTAATGTTGTATCATTATTATATGGTGATCTGGATTGGATCATTATATTTTTTTTCATCCATCTCGATGCATTCGTAGTGGAAAAAGTGGAGGAATCAGATCATGGGACCGTTTTTACCGGTGGGACCCAGTTTGGCGAAACAGGGTTTGACGAATCCAATGCAATAATCATCTCCATAATATGAGCTATCCTAAGGTGGAATTTGGCCCTAGCTTCCAATTTTAACACTCCATCTCAACAAGGGAGAATTCCACCTGCCAATCCATCATCATGCCAACCTGTCATCCTGTACCATCATGCCATCACTGCTCTGCTCTGCTAAACCATGAAGTAATAATGAAGAAGAAGTGATTGAGAGTGTATCACACCACTCTCCACTGGCTAAATTTAGTCCTTGATCCTAGATCAAGTTGTTGAATGCCATGCATCCTAGTCATAGGGAGTATGACAATACGCGATGCGTCCATTGGTAATGCTATGGTCCCTAACCAGCTTTTCCCAACTCATTGGCCAGATGAGAGGTACTTCCCATGAGTCCCGGACTCTATGGGTAGGATGTGTGTCGGGGCATCAACAAGAGAATGTGAACTGCTCATTCTACTCATATGCCATAGGACAAGGTGAACCACTCATCCTATGCATATGTCAATCATAGGGGAAGGACTCACCCTACATGCATGTGTCCGGGTAGGGGAAGGTGAATCACTCACCCTATGGTCGCTCATAGCTAGCTCCAAGAAGTACCCCACGTCCACAGTAGCTCCCAGAGCTCTGTGTCCAACCCACACGGGACCCTCATAAGAGGGTGATTCCAAAACTCCAAGTCTCTCTTAGAAGGTTAAGAATTTGACCTTCTTGGGAGGATTCGTGAGAATATTAGCAACCTACTCATCTGTCCTAATGTGTTGGAGCCTAACTGCTCCCTGTTGTACCTTATCCTGGATAAAGTGATACCGAATATCAATATGCTTGGAGTGGTGTGGAACAAGGGATTATTTGATAAATGAATCCTAATCTAGTTGTCATATAAGATCATGGTCCTATCTAGCACGTGGTCAAATAGCTCACTAAAGAACTTTCTCAACCAAACTGCTTCACAACAGGCCATACTCGCAGCAATGTATTTGAACTTGGCGGTGCTTAGTACAACCGATTTATGCTCCCTACTCATCCAAGCTATAGAAGTAGACCCAAAAGAGAAGCAACACCTAGACGTGATCTTACAATCCACCACACTACCATCCTAGTCAACATCTGAATATCCATGTAGCCTCAAATCTTCAGAAGTGTATCTCAGTCCATAATGGATAGTGCACCGGAGATGTCTCAAGAGATTCTTCGCAACAATCTAATGAATGTGATGAGGCTCGAACATATATTGACTCAATGTGTTCACGACAAAGCATATGTCAGGATGGGAGTTGACCAAGAACATCAGTGCTCCCACAAGTTGATGATACACGATAGGGTTCTCTAATTTGGCCCCAGCAACACTTCCACATAGCTTCTTGAAGTTGAGTTCCATCTGAGTAGTCACGGACTTGCAGTCCACCACCCCACATCTCTTAAGTAGCTTCACAATATATTTTCCTTGAGAAAGGAAAATCTCACGTGGCTTTTTCCAAATCTCCAATCCTAGGAAATAATGCATTGGTCTTGATCCTTCATCTTGAACTCGGAAGCCAACTCCCTCTTGCATTAATGAATGAGAGGGTCATTGCCTGTCAAAAAGAGATCATCCACATAAAGGATCAGAATGAGAGGTTTTTCCTTTTCAACCTTGAAGTAAAGGTTCGGGTTAGCATCACTTCTCATAAATCCCAGCTTCATAAGATAGTTATCGATCCTCTTATAACAAGCCTTAGGGGCTTGCTTCAACCCAT
Organism: Pinus taeda; assembly: GCA_000404065.3. NCBI lineage: Eukaryota > Viridiplantae > Streptophyta > Pinopsida > Pinales > Pinaceae > Pinus > Pinus taeda. Next base: position 392,695 of record APFE031397097.1, on the reverse strand, counting down.
AAAGGGCTTTCTTCAACCTGCATACATGCGTCTTACGATCTTGAACCTAGAACCCCTTGGGTTGTTCCACATATACTTCCTCCTTAAGCAAACCATGCAAGAAGGCAGTTTTGACATCCATCAAATGAAGGGTCCATCCTTGCGAGGTAGCAAGGGCTATGATCGAACATATGGTGGTATATCAGGAAACCGGTGAAAATATCTCATCATAGTCTACTCCTTCCTTTTTAGAGAAGCCTCGAGCTACAAATATGGCCTTGAATTTCTCAAGACTCCCATCAGCTCCATGTTTGATATTGTAGAGCCATTTTGAGGTGACCATAGACTTATCCTTGGGTCTAGGAACCACATCCCAGACATCATTATTCATGATTGATTCATAATCTTCGTGCATCGCATCCTTCCAAACCTGTTGCTTCACGACTTCTTCGAATGTACAAGGCTCAAATTGTACAATGGTACTCATGGCAGCTAAGTACCTTCGGTACCTATTTGGCTTCTTTCTTTCAAGAAATGTCCCCCTCAATGCAATGTGTTTGTTATGAAACCAGCTCAAGAAAGATAGAAAATATAGATCAATGCCTTAGAATTCAGCCTCCTCGAGGGGGCAACCTCCTTTACATTACATAAATGAACAATTATTTGATGATCCAAATGACAAAACCTCCTTTCTATATATAGGAGTCTAAGGAGTCACAATATAAACCAGCCGACCTAACAATAATAATATAAAGCCACAAAAATAACAATAGAGGGATTCTATGGGGCACAGTAATAACAATATGGGGGCAATAGGGCACAACAAAATTAATAAGGGGTATAACTACAATGGTAATGGGGTAATGACTAGTATTATAGG